>JASGXE010000621.1:0-29818 GCA_030068105.1 Sinentomon sp. SZTP_YWyxl
GAAACCGCACTTCCATTTCACTTCCTGTTCGAAGGCTTATGATTAGTGTTGTTCCAGTGTCCGTGATTCGACATTCCGGCTTTCGAAGTCTTTCGACAATGAAGGGCAACACGTGGCAGAAGACAGTAAAGAACACGAAAACCCACTTATCACTAAAAACCACTTATCTTTTTAAAGACGTTCATGTCGCGACATGTTGGCCACATCAAAGTTTTGGACTGCATGAATGGCGACAAGCGACGAAATTTTGGTATCCTGTGCAGCCAGGGGTCGCGCCCTTCCTGCCTGTTATCAAGGGCAGAAGCTGGTTCAGATGGCTGAAGATCTCTTTCTCAATATGGGCATCCCATGATCCATGATAGGAACTGGTGGGGAAAAAATGTGAGGGAAAAACCCTGTGATTTGCCATTTCTGACAAAATGAAATCGTCGCAGTTCGGGACAGATTCCAGTTGTGAAAGGACGATTCAAATAAACCAATCCATGAACTCAATCAATTGTTTCGTACTTGGGTGCTCTCACACTCAAAATATCAGAAGATTCAAAACATAAAAGATCAGCTCCTCAACTCAAGTCTCATTTTCTCATGCCAATAATCCGTAACCCTCTTCGCATTTTAAGGTTATTGATAGGAACCTACTTTCCTTTGCATGCCACTCATATAACTTCATCATTTGCATGTCAGTTTGGGGCCTAATTGTGCAGGCAAATACTTTTGGCAACAATCCATCAGATATTAAGAGCTAAAATGAAATGTCAATCAAAATTCAAAATGAAGGTAACTGATGAGTTCAAGCCCAGAATCAGCTAAAACCACAGAGGCCTGTTCTGCAGATGTTTGGGATTGAGCGGAACGACCTTGTCGTGTAATCGCAAACTCTGTTAGCACCTGACAGTTCTCGATCACACAATTCACACAAATTTCTTCCTTTCACTTCTCTGGCCCAAGCCAATTTTGCCGATTTGATCAAAGACACCGCGTAAGGTAAATGCACAAGAAGACACGTGGGCCCATAACTGGCCAAACTTTCTCAAAACTCACTCTTTTGGATTTCGTGATTAAAATCCTTTCGGAATTTTGCCACCGTTATGCTTTTTTGATTGCTGGCAAGTAACTGCAACAATGGAACAGCTGCAACAATGAGAAAACTTACCCCGTATTCACGGGAAAACAATATTCAGAAATCGACGACACCAAAGGATTGCAGCACTTATTCACCGAGGCTGGTGCGTAATCACAGCGAACCAAATCGGGATTCAAAGGCAAAGTGAAGACAAAATAAAGCCGAGCACGGCTCCCAACATGTTTTCTTTTCAATAATTGCACAACCTGCTGGCATGCTTATCGCCAGCCGTGAGTGCCCTCTCCTGCGATGCGCGCGCAGCCTGTTCACCAGATTTGAATTTACTGGTTAGTTGGTTCGTGGCCGAGCATTGAAAAAAGCGTGCACGGTGAACTGAATGTTCATAATTTCAGGATACCGTGACAAACACTTGCTGATTTATCCCTAAAGTTGAAACGGAACGAAATAAGACCTTTCAGTTCGATCGCAATTGTGCTGTTATCCACAAATAACATCTTAAAAAACCATTCCTTCGAGAGAATTGAATCAGAATGTAGTGAGGTGGTGGCCTTGTTGCAAAAACGATACAAGGATTTGGTATTGTTAATTCCACCGCCGATCGCTCTTTATGGTCATTCGACCGAAATTAGGCAAAAATACAGGGCGATCGCTAACCTTATTCGAAGTTTTGCAAGTGAGAATATTTCTGTTGTAAATTTCCATCAGATTTTTTATAACAAAAATTCGTCGTTCAGATACGACCTTTATCAAAGATTTTTTGCACCTTCCAGGAAACATCCTAGCAGAAGAAGTGATTTGATACATCCATCTGCTAAGGCTCTTGAAATTTTGGCGAGGAAAATCCTCTTTCATTTGAGAAAAGAATTTCAGTGATTTCGTACCTTTTAAAATCTCCTAAATTTGTTCATTTGTGTTGTCGACTTTTGCTCAGTATGGATCAGTCCCAATCACCTCGATCGAGCAGATCGCACAGTCTAGATGAGCCTGTCCATCGTCCTGCAGCTGAAAGCTCAAGGCCCGTGAGAAGGCGACTCAATCCAAATGAGGACGCCGCATTTGAGCACTTCCATTCAGTTCGTAATGCTTCACACAAGTTGTCGACAGACGATGTGCTTCGAAAAACTGTTTTGGAGCTGCAGGAAGAGCAAAAAAGGGTTAACATGAGACAGGAAAGAATAGAGGGCATGCTGGCTGCACTTTTGCAAAAATTGGATGTGAACTCGTCCACACCCGAATTGCCGCAGGTGAGCGACAACACGTCGGTTGTCACGGCAACCGCGGCAAGCATTTGCAACCAGCAGCCACTCGTCACAATAGCAGGGCCATCTTCTGAGCCGTCAGTGACATTTTCCTCAGTTGGGCCTGTGTCGTCATTTAAAGTGATGAATACTGTTAATGATTCTGTAATGCTGCAGAATGATGCGATTTTTTCGCAAGGCCAAACGCAAAATGAAATGGGAAATTTTGGAGTCGTGGGCCAGAGTTCAATGTCTCAGGCAGTTCAGGGAACGCAAAGTTCCATTTTCAATCCCGTTGGCATGGCCGGTGTTTCCGCTCCGCGCATTGATCATGCACGACAGCATGAGCACGGAGCACAAACTCAACACGCTGTATTTGTGCAGGATGTTCTCACCGCTCAGTCCATTGGGATTTGTGCAGGATGTTCTCACCGCTCAGTCCATTGGGAATTTGCAGCTTGATGGTCGAAATTATCAAGCCTTTCACAGAGACGACTTGAAAACTGCGCAAAATTTCAAAAAATTTGGGGGTGTCCCAAAAGATGACTCCATTGAATTCTTGTTTGAATTGGAGCAATTTATGCGAATCAAAAATTGGTCAGAAAAAACGTTGTTTGATCACATGGACTTGTTCCTGTCTAAGGACGCCTTGTTATGGTTTTACACGTCCTGCACTGGAGTGATCAACAGCTTGCGCGCTTTTCGAGAAGCGTTTTTGACGATATTTCTGGCGTCCAATTTTTATGAAATGCTGAACATGAAATGGATGCGTTTGGAACAACAGCAGGACGAGAAAATAATCGCATTTAGCGCAAAAGTTATGCGTCTTGCATCGTTGATTTTTGATGTCATCCCAACGCATTGTCGTCCAGAGGGTTATCAGCGGCATGAAACCAGCGTTGAGGGTCCAAGTGCGTGCGCAAAATTTCACAGATTGGAACGCATTTCTGAAAGAAGTCGTTTCGGTTGAACAAATATTGAGTGCGCATGAGAAGAATGCCAGTGAATCAAGAGCGTTTGTAAATTACGTTGGTTCATCCGCTGAAAATAATCGAAATAATTCCACAAACCCTCGAAACTTGCGTAATGAAAATGTTGGCAAGACCGCCTCAGTTTACTGGTGCTGCCCAGGCCGATGCAATCCCTCCGGAGCAGGGATACCAGTACTGAGCAGATAATCAAGAAGTGAAGTTGGTGATATAGTTGGAGTAGCTCAAGTGAAGCCACGGTGGCCGGATGCGTGGCAGTCGCAAATAAGCGGTTGTCAGCGCGAAGAAATTCTACAATTTTTTTACTTCCACTCAAGTCAGATGAAACAAAATAAATAACTTCAGTGTGCTCACTCTTGTCTGTCAACAAAGATAGTTGCGACACCGTTTCAAGAGCTATGCTCGTATTTGAGTAGGATAGTTAGTTAACTTTAATACGATGATCCAATCGAAGACCATTAACGAGAATGTGCGAGAAATGCGAGTGCTGCATTGCACCACAAACAGTTGGGTTAAGTTAGATCAGGTCATATAGGATAGGACAGGTTATGGGCCAGAGTCTGCAGACGAATGCTGTTTCTTTTTGTCATGCAGGCGTCGAATCTGTTATGACAATTTGCTGCAATTGACGTGAGTAAGGTACAATAATTGCTGCAGTTATTCGCGAAATTTAGATGAACGGAGGGTGCTCACCAAATTACAACCGATCATGCCGAATTCCGGTTTGGCGTTGAGTAAATTTTCAACTTATGATTTGATGTTTCTTTTACTTCAGGTATTTCATCTGTCTCTGCGAGGAGTGGGAAATAGCGGTGACGGAAATTAATGTACTTATCGGGTATAAATTTGGGTTTAGTCGAGAATTTAGCAAAAGCACAGCGAAGACTGGAATAAAGGATCCCATTTCATGGTCGATGTTGCATCAAACACTTTTATTTTGCTCTGTTGCTTTCTGACGCCTTCAATTCCACTGTCTGCATTTGAGCAAAGAGAAAGAAAAAAAAGTTTCGGAGGCAACGGTTTGATGGCAAGAACACATTGCGTGTACATTATTCTGTCACCACAATACATTACCACAATGCGACATTAATGTCAATTTATACCATTTCGGGGGCAATTTTTCAGGTCTATTTATGCTTTTCCAGTTCATTGCTCGAGTGTCTACAAGAAAACAGTTAGCGCAGGTACGCAAGCATTCTCGTAAGCATCAACAAATAAAAATTCGCTAATTGAGCACACATACAAGCGATGTTTTGAAAAAGGCTTGCATGCGGATTGATTTCCATTATTATGGTCATGTTATGGTCATAATATGGGTTGATTAGAGCCTGTTTTGTGGACATGTCACCCGAAAAATGTCCAGCAACCAGTTCAGAAGTTACTTGTTTTTAACTTCAGAACATTTTAATCCTTCAGTTGCTCAGAAGATTGTCGTTGTCTCATTTGGGATGCAGTTGAGACTTCTCTACCGATCGAGTGAGACATCATCCGTTTATGATTCTCCCTACAAAAGACGTAGCCAAAAAGGGCACTGCAAAACACAAATGATTTTGAATGAAATTCAGCTAGTTGGACTGGCAAATCATTGCATTGCTGATATGAAACGGGAAAATAATCAACGTTTGTATGCAGACTTGCAGGTGACCAACTTGCGGCGAATTATCAAACCTGCTCATTCACTCATGACACTCGCGGTATTTCATGACACTATTTTATTAACGACAGGTGCTGCTGCCATGCTTTCATGTGCATTTTGTTTTGTTAGCTGTGCCGGTAATCACAACGAAACGTGTGCTTTAAAAACGTCCTGAGTACCGACTGTCGTGGAAGAGGGGCTGATAGGATCTCTGTCATAGGCATTGGAGCTTTGAGATAGATAATCTTAGGTTATTGATGCTGAAACCATACGAGTATTTCAGACTCAACGTAACCTGAAGGAGAGACTTCTGCAAATTCTTGTTGTGATCAGCTTCTGATGTTTTCATGTTTTCTTATCACTGCCAATATGATCGTACAACTAACAACTGCCGTCTGGATCTGATTCGTGTTGTTCTTCATTCTGTTCCCATTGCTGATTACGATTGCTGCTGTTTATGATGATGATCAATTTCCGATGTCACTGGTTTTTTTTTGATGTTTCTTGCTTGAATTTGTTTGACCATGTCAATACGTCCTTGACCTTCTCTACCAAGTGTTGAAGAAACATTCTCAGAATGCACCATCCCATAGCAAGTTTGAAAGCATGTTACAAATTTCTTCCATTGCTCCATAAAAAAGCAAAATTAACAAAGAAAGGAAGAGTTTGTCTGGTTAAATTTACAATTTCACCCCACCACCTTGTCCGCTGGTGTCATCCTATACCAAGATCATCATTGACCGCAAAGATCCGCTGCAGATATGAATAATCGGAGCAGAAGGATGCTTCCTATAAGTGTGTTTCTTTAAAGAGATATTCGTACTACACAGCAACAAATCTACACACATTTTGGAATGACGAAGAAACCGCAGAGTTTCGTTGCTCTGCTTCTCACTCTCCTCCCTCGAATCCCATTTTGGGTTTTGGGGAAGAGTGCGAGGTAATGGGTATAAAGGTGCTTAGTTTTGTAGAAAATTCTTGAAGTATAATCATTGTCTGTGTGAAAATTTTGTTCATATTTCTTTGCTTGTTTGTTTGTTTGTTTCTTGTTCTCGTTTGTGTTTGTGTTGCGTTTCTGTCCTTTGTTCTGAGCTAATGTGTTATACGATTATCTGTTCTCTTGAAACTTGTGTGCATGTTTAAGCTTGTAACATTTTTATTTCTTGTCGTTCAGTTACCAACTTATCAAATCTTATCTTGCCATGTTTTCTTTACGTTCTCAATCGTTATTACCATCTTCTTTCAACCATTCCCTGAACATTATTTAGCAATCAATTTTCAGACTTTTTTGGTTCTCGGTCCCACAATGTTTCTATGCTCTCTTCTGCTGAGCTATTTTGGGCCTACATTTTTCTTTTTGGTAAAAGAGGATTTGTAAACACATCAACGCAAATAGGTCAATAAATCCAAGTTTATTTGCAAGTTTTAGGCGTCAATATTAAAGAATTGGAAACTTTGATACTGCCGAATCGTGCCAAGACATTTAGCTGGGCTGGTGATATTATCAGAATGAATTGCATGAGTGAGAGAAGAAACCTGCCGAATTCCCTCCCCTATTCGAAATAGCTGAAGAGGCGCACGGCTCTTTTTTTTCGCGAAGGCGGCCCGTGCGGCCCGAGAATTCGATCCATTCCGGTCCAACAGAAACAAATCTTCAATACTTCGTATTTGTCTGTCCTCATCGTTTGTCTGATTAATTAGTTTTAGAAAAATATAATTTTTTACAATTTTGCTTCGTTTTCTTTCTTAATGTTGCCCAGGTCAATTTTCAGCTATTCCAGATCTGTTGTGTCTCAAATGGAAAAGAGAAAATTTCGCTAAATTGTTTTAATTATTAAGACCCTCTGTAGTGATCTAATATTTGGGCATAAATTATGTGGATGACCATTCCGCCTCTCATGGCACGCCAAATTCTTCGAATATTCATGAAATTCCAAAGTCAAAAATACAGATGCCATTCTAATTCAGCGGGACTTCCTGTCGTTTCAGGCATTGTACGAACAACTGTCATGTGTTTTGCGTCTTTTTTGGCAGCGATTAATGCCTAATGTGTACTCAAATGTTCGACGAATATAAGCGGGTTCCGGATTGTACAAAAATAGGCATTAGAAAGATCTAAATTCATGAATAGAAAATTTTTAAAAACAATCATTTCCTTGTACAAAACACAAAAACAAATTTCACATCACCCAAGACGTCCGGTAATTATTCCGCGGTACTTTTCCAAGGAATGTTTGAAAAAGCAAATTTACTTGCCCCTTATCCAGCAATCGGGTATGCAACACACATCATTTGCCATTAATGCGTGCAGTGAGTCTTCTTAAAAAGGCCAAGGCGTACTTTTCCAAGGGATCTTTTAAAATGCAAATTTCGACTTGCCCCTTATACACCAATCTGGTATGCAACAACACATCGTTTGCAATTGATTTGTGCAGTGAGTCTTCTTAAAAGCATGGCAGTACATTTTCGCAAGGGATCTTGGTAAAAAGCAAATTTACTTGCCCCTTATACACCAATCTGGTATGCAACACACATCGTTTGCAATTGATGTGTGCAGTGAGTCTTCTTAAAAAGGCAGGCGTACTTTTCCAAGGGATCTTTTAAAAAGCAAATTTACTTGCCCCTTATACACCAATCTGGTATGCAACACACATCGTTTGCAATTGATGTGTGCAGTGAGTCTTCTTAAAAAGGCAGGCGTACTTTTCCAAGGGATCTTTTAAAAAGCAAATATACTCGCTCCTTATACACCAATCGGGTATGCAACACATATCATTTGCAATTGATGTGTGCAGTTAGTCTTCTGAAAAAGCCAGGCGAACTTTTCCAAGGGATGTTTTAAAAAAGCAAATATACTTGCTCCTTATACACCAATCGGGTATGCAACACATATCATTTGCAATTGATGTGTGCAGTTAGTCTTCTGAACAAGCCAGGTGAACTTTTCCAAGGGATGTTTTAAAAAAGCAAATATAGGTACTTGCTCCTTATACACCAATCGGGTATGCAACACAGATCATTTGCAATTGATGTGTGCAGTGAGTCTTCTGAAAAAGCCAGGCGCACTTATCCGAAGGATGTTTGCCTGAATTGCCGAAATCCGTGGCCCGTTGAAGACATTGCTTCACTAACTCAAAATGGTAACTGGTGGAAGATAAATTTTGATGAGATATGGTCACTCTGTGCATTTTTAAGACAGCGAGTCCCGAATCGCCACCAATCGAGATGCTGCGGATGTGATGGATGCGCAGGCTGATGATAGAGGCGGATAGGGCGGAATACTGGCATAATGGAATTTCGTTACCAAATTCACGTAAATCTGGTCGGCTGAAGTAGAGTCAAAAGCGTGACAGGCGTTTGCTATATGAAGGCCGCGTACAAGGGATTTATTTATTTATTATTTATTTACATACATACATACATACATACATACATACATACATACATACATACATACATACATACATACATACATACATACATACATACATACATACATACATACATACATACATACACGCACACAAGCACATGCAAGCATACATACATACGAACAGGCGAACAGACAAGAATACGTACACGCAGTCACACACGCAAACATACATACATGCAGAAACACAAACAGCAATTAAAAAATAGAAACAAATAAACATACTCGTATAATCTAGTGGATCACAAACACCTAAACACGAAAAGACAAGACACTGAAGCGGGCAAAAGTCCGAGGACCTGAATGGCTACGGCGCTGTGTGCCACGTCCGGACGATTTCGCAGATTTTTGCGGACTTCCATACTCTGTGCCGGCCGCGTGAATACGCGCAAGGTCTGGTGGCGGGCGTAGGAGGCAGAGCGCGCGCGGCTGAAAAAGAAACTGACGACAGGGTGAAGCGCACGGTAGGCGAAAGCGGGCGGGCAGCGTAAGCGGGCGGGCGGCGAAAGCAGGCGGGAGGCGAAAGCGCGCGGGAGTGGATGGCGGGCTAGGAAAACGTGGAAACGCGGGTGCAAGAGGGAGTAAAACCGTCGATCAGTTGGCTTGTACGATAGCACCGTACTCTCGAGTTGATTACGTGCCACTCGAAAAAAATATCTGATCACATCGAAATTAAAATGCTATGTCGCAGTTGAGCTCTTTACCACACATCCGTATGTAACCGCCGTTGACCATCACAGAGCTCGCTCATGCGTGCTGTAACCAAGTTCTGACAGCTTTTATGCTGTTAGTTCTTGTTCAAATTTGGCTTATTTAATCGACACAATTCCAGAAGGTTACTTCAGTCTGGTGACAGGTGCCGAGGTGACAAGGTGACAAGGTGGTACACTTGCTCTCCCTGTTAATCGGTCCATACATTCGGTGATAACTTTAGATAAATTAGGTAAGTCAAATCCTTGGTGTTGAATTTTGCATCCACCGTTGTGCTGCAGGCAGAGATTGTTTCTCCTTTTAATACAGGAAAGTATGACTCAAGACATTTGTTTGACCGCCTTTGGGTTACACCGCAACTTTGAGAGCCAAAGACATGAACTGTTCTTACCATTTTACCGATTTCTCGATAATGAGTTCCCTGTTGCGTGATTGCGGGTCCTTGATTTTACAAATAATTGGGAAATTTGTTCAAAAGATTGCGAGATATACAATTCGTGCTATGTAAGCTGCCGTGACCAGTGTGTGTTTCAACTATGAATACAGCTGTTAAAGTGGGCCAGAGTTCTGAGCTGCGTGTTCCCACGATGGGCTATGTTGATGTTTTACCCTTAGATGAACGTGTTCGCCTATGTGACACTTCACTAATTTAGGGCTGAACACATGATCGCGCTACCGTGCCGCGCAAGTGTTGTGTGCCAATTCTTTTTGTGCCTTATTTTGTGCAGCACGGCGATGTGTTTGATCGACTTTTCAGTTTCGAATGTGGACCGTACATCCATAATCGTGTGTTTCTCTGTTCTGTGTGTTATTCCATGTTATTTGTGTTGTGTACTTTGCACAAATGTGTTTATTGGTTTTTCATTTCCATGCGTGCTTCGTTTACGTGTTACACGCAACGGGGCTTTGCAATGTTAGCAGAGGGGCCGCAACATTTCTTTTTTGTTTTTCGCAAGTACATGCGTCTGAACCCCATACTCGCATGCCTGAACGTCCTCTGTGTCCGTTTTCTTCAAAGATTTTCAGAACAATTGGTGCGATCTAAATAAAGAGTGGCTTCTGGTTGGACAGACTAACTGGCCAATGTGTTGGACAAAGCAGATTGAGAAATCTGCGCAAATAACTGCGGAATAGAGCAAAAATAACTTGTGCGTCGTTCATTTCCACTATCTGCACTTTTGTCCTGCGCCCAATTCGTTGGATCATTGATTGAAGGCCAGAATGGTGTGGACAACGGGACATGGATGGCATTTGGGAAGTGCGAGGACCCAAACCACTGCCCTGTGGCATAGGCTGTCTGTGGCTGTTCGTTGTATAATGGAGCCTAAAAGAATACCGGTTGGTACTGATGAGATGTTGCCCAGTACCTGCTTTAGATTGTAGGAACAAATCTGTTTAAAGAAAAGTTTCGCCATTGAGGTTTAGTCGATCTGAATTACAATTTAGAACGAATTGAACATCAAATAATCTCTCGGTTGATAAATACTTGTAAAGAGTTTGACATTTTGCGAACATGGTGTTCTTTATTCTTGATATATGTGCTTTTCACACCGTCGCAGACGTCGGAAAACGAAATCCGTGACTTCGTGTGAAAAAGATTAATATCGTTTCGGTTGGGCCTGGATATTTTTGCTGCGATCGGAGATCGTTGATGGTTGAATATGCTTTGGGCGGTTGGAGTTTACATTCACTCAGGCGCATGTTTCCTTGGCTTCATGTCTGATGGGAGAATGAGCAGTGGGACATTCATGTAAAAGGAACTGCTGGGCGAGTGGATCTTGTTGAAAAAGTGGTGTTGTCGAAGTCACTCGGCATTGGTGTCCTTTCATTGGCGAATAATTCATAATTTGCATGAGCAGACCGCCGTGCGGCCGGTGGCTCACCACGAATCTTGTCGCACAAAGTTGGCTCGCAAGATCAATACCCCATCCTCGCAGCACAACCTCAAGCTGCAATCAATGAAAACGACTTGGATCAGTTTCGCGTCTTATGCCAAACCGCTGAACTTCCCTATCAGAGCCAAGCTCTGCAGAGTGGAGACATGTGGTTTCTCTGTAATTGTAACTTGCCCTGCGTCTATTGCTGCACATGGTGTTCTTTTACGTGCGCAGTGTGTTGCTGCACACGGGACCACCTCCTCCGTAGCAACGTACCATCAGGAGGTCGAAGAGGTTTGCCCCCATGGCCCCCTTTATGCAGCGCAGCCAGGGGTACAAGTCAGGTCTCCCATCCAAGTGACATCCGGGCCAAACGTCGCTTAACTTTGGTGTTTTGATGAAAAGCTGAGCAAGCGAAGTGCTATGCGTTGCTGGCAGTGACGTGGCATGCCGGCATTGGTTGGTCAGTACCGGCGAGTCTTGCAGTGCAAAGGTTTCACATTAACATACTGGAGGTTGAGTTTGTGTCTGCATTCTAAAATTATTGATTGTGCCTGCATTTTCATTTCCGTTTGTTTGTTCGTAGCATTATTGTGTTTCTGTCTTGCTATCGCATATAATCTAATGAATTATGTCTCGCCTCTGAGTGTGAGTTTCCTTTTCATTTGTGCATTTCATATAGCAATTATTGTTCATTTTTACTTGTGGCATTTCTGTTCCTCCAATCATAACTTTATTTCTGCGGTTTCGCTGTCTGTGGCTGCATTTCTATTGCATTTTGTTTTTGTTCGCTTTGTTTATTGTTTCGTACGCATGTCCCTTTCCCTGTGTCGTGGTGTGGTCCTTTTAATTGACGTTTGTTTATGATGGCGTTTTTGCCTTGCATGTCAAAACAAGCATCGCAATTTGTGCGAAGTCGAATGACTGTGATGCCGCATCATTTCTGTGAGGTACCTAATCGTATTTTCGGGCAAACTTGCAACATTTTCTGACAAATTCTAGAACTTTAGCCTGCTTGGTCAGTTGAGAGAGAGAAAACATCATAATGCAATCACTTGTCACACCCTGAACATGCCTTAGAGTCTGTCTGAAAATATCCAGAACATCTCACTCCGAAACAGTTTGAGAAACAGAGCGATGACCATCACGTCAAAACGCAATTTCATGTAATGAATCAAACCTGTCAACGCACCTGTTTTCTGACTTAATCGTGATTCTGCAGATATCGCACACCTCTTTGAGCTTCGTAAATTTTGATTCCGAATTGTCCATGAGGCTCGCACAATGTGGCTTCAGCCTCGGCAATTTACCTATGTTTGTCAGGATTGTTGTGCAGTGATTGCGAACAGAAATTAAAGTTCCGCTGTTTAATTGCCTGTTTTGGAACAGCACATTCATGCTTGATGGACTGTGAAGTTTGTTACCCTTCAGAGCAATATCGCAAGAGAGGGTTCGACTATTCCCAGTCTTTGCAGAGAACATCTCCAGCTGGAAAGGGTTCTGTACATCATCGCCCATCTACCAGTACTCAATCATCAACACGGATTTGTCATCTTCAAACAGGGTGTCACACACGTGCAAATGGGACGCGTCAAGCAAATCTGAGGTGGAGAAATTGCGCCGGTGCATGGTAAACGGTCGGATCAAAGCATGTTGTGGCAGAGCACGCGCGAGAATCACACCATTTTTGCGCAAGCGGCTTGTTGTTGCAACTGAAACAGTTCAAAAGACCCTCGCCGCCTTGTCGCACAAGTTTTCCCTCTGCAGCCTGGAGTCAAGTTTGACTGAGAATATCTCCTTTTTACCGTGCTGACCCCTTGGCCCTCAACTTCATTTTTCCCTGAAATGTGGATGATTAAAACAAATCAAAGCTGTTGCCATGTTTGTCAGAGTGAGGCTTGCAACATGAAGTTTGATTTGGCCAGCCCAGTGCAGGCCGAACAGTTCAATCGGAATGTTTCGCAGAAAAATACATGTGTTCAGACATTTGGAAATTGGCGAAACGCACTTTCGATTCGCGACTGGAATCGCTCGCCAGGCCTCGATGGGCCGAACATGCCATTTTGGTGTAGTCACTGTCCGGAGCTGTCACCTTTTGAATGAGGTCAAGAAGCCTTTGTGTTTAAATGTTGATGCACGCGCAGGTGTCGATTAAGCTTAGGCCGGTCCTGACTTCTTTTCACATATTTTTGAGCACACCTGTTTAATTTCTTCTGTCGAATTGCATTTGTGGAGTCTTGGATGGGATGTTTCGCCATTTATTTCGGCATACCTACAGTAGTTTGGCAGCTGTGTGTTTGCGACACGGGAATGCATGCGCAAATCCTTTGACACATTGTTTTGTTTGGAACACACTGTATGCCCTGTGAAACTGCTGTTGTCAGAACTTTGCCGCAATGGTGCACGGCGTCTCAAGGCTTCAATTGTGTTTTGTGTGGTAGTTGTTTTGGTTTTTGATTGGTTTTTTTGTAATATTTTCTTTTGATATCTTTATTTTTTGCTTTAATTTTTTTGTCCTTGTTCGTTGTTTTATGAATTTGCATTGATTTCAGTTCATTTTACTTGTCTAAAATAATGAACTGGCTTCCAATTCACATGATTTTGGGCGATTATCCAGTTCTGCATGTTTGTTGTGAGTGGATTGTTGCAATTTTCTGCGTCCACGCGTTTATTTCCCGCCATTGTGTTTGGTTTTTGCAATTTTGCATGAAATGTTTTTTGCAATTTTGCATGAAATGTTTTTTGCAATTTTGCATGAAATGGCGCTTTTGTCTATCTTATTTGAACACAATGATGTCTTTTATTATTATTTTCTATTGTTTTGATTGTTTTTGATTCCGCCTTAATTGTTTTTGATTCCGCCTTAATTGTTTTTTGGTAACGCCTTTTTTGGCGACTTTGTTTTCACAAAATTGATAGCATCTTTTTCGTTTTTTATTTTCTTTTTTCATTAAAATTTGATGTTTTCAGAAAGGAAAGGAAAAACAAAGTTCCCGCATGCAGCATTTGAATGGCCTTTATCTTGAAATCAGCCTTCATTTTTTAATTCAACCTCTTTTTTCGTTTTTTCTTATAGTTTGGGCGTTTGATTCCATCTTTCTTTCTAGTTTTTGATTGATGCCTACCTGAAAGTCTTTCCAACCCAAAATACCAATTTCCAGACGGTTTGTCGGAAAGAAACGCGATTGTTATTTGACTGACACATGTTGCCTTTAGCGACCTCTGCATATCCGCCAAATGTTTGATTCGCAAGTCTTTACCGCAAGGGCGCACCTGTTCCTAAAGCAGAAGCGGCAGGTTCTTCGCGTGAATTCTCGCACACGAAGCAAAGTCGCCATGTTTGACAAAGTCGCCTGTTTGCTGGTCACCTAGGCGCTCACCGATGCAACACGGGACCCTGCCCTGGAGGACCTGAGGATGCCGTCCTGACATTTCTTCAGGTCTGCTTCGTGCCACGGCGCTATGACAGCCAACCTGACACAAACGGGCGGCCGTCCTACCCCACTCTAGGACCATATTTGCCCCTACCCTGACCACCCACAGCCCGGCAGGACTGCAGCCTCCCAGCCACCCACCCTGTGACCACCCAAACTGGTTCGCGGGGATGGGGTGCTTTCCACACTTCAGCGGCCTGGTGTCGCTTGCTTGTTCTGTTCTGCATGGACTTGCTGGCGCCCACCCAGACCGCCCAAACTGGTTCGCGGGGACGGGGTCCACCCACCTTCCGCCCTTCGGACTTGTCCTGGGAGGCGGGAGTTGGGACCAACTGCGATTAGTTTCCTTCGATTAGTTCGAGATTTCGCCATTTCGGGGCCGGGTGGCAGCACCTGACGGTAGTGAGTTGGACGAGGCTAACTTTCCTGCGCTGTGATTGGTCAGATTTTCACAGACGACAGTTGCAGTTTGCCACTGTTAAGCGACTACCCCACATCGTCAGGCTTCCAGACCGAGGAGCTCCGGACCGGCAGAACTGGAGCTCATTCCTGCTTTCGCCGCTCTGCGGTTAAGACCCACTTGTGGGCACGACACGCTCGGCCTTATGCCGGGTTGACTCCAGGGGAAACCCTGGAGTCTTCAGTGTCTTTTTTTCTTGCTTTTTCATGTTTTTCCATTTATTTTTCTTGCTTTTCTTTTTGTTTCTTTTTGTTTTTAGGCAGGTTCGCGGCGCGTGTGGTCGGATTGCATACCCTCGCGCGGGAGGGGCACCCATGCGGACCCAGGGGCGGGAGGGGCTCCCTGGCGAACCCTAGCGCGGGAGGGGCACCCATGCGGAGAAGCGCGGGAGGGGCACGGGCGCGGCGATGCGGACGGGGATTTCGCCAGAGCGCTGAGACAACTGGAACATGCTGAAACATGTTTTGCTGCGGATCCTGGAATCCGTCTTCGCTTCTGGCTGTGGAGTGGAAAAATCCCACGTACCACCATGGGGATGACGTCATTGATGACGTCACTAATCCCTTTTGGTTGCAGGTGACGTCACTAATCCCTTTCTAATCCCTTTTGATTGACAGGTGACGTCAATAATCCCTTTCTAATCCCTTTCTAATCCCTTTTGATTGACAGGTGACGTCAATAATCCCTTTCTAATCCCTTTTGATTGACAGTTTCTATCCACCCTATTCTATTTTTATCATTTGCTGCAAAATTGTGATTGTATAGGCGGTTCACGGTTTGCAGCGAATTCTGATGGTGGGTGTCACGATTTGCAGAAAATTGGCTTTCGTTGAATTGTATTCAGTTTGAGTCGCTTAAATTTTGTTAGTTGCGTTGCGGTGATCATCTCCGCTGGACGTATTTTTGGAGTGCTTGAAATTTTGTAAGAGGGATTTGTTTGTGCGAGAAGAAATTAATCGTTTGATTGAGTGAAACTATAGTTTTTGCCCTGGGATGTTTCCTGTTTTTGGCCGTGTGTGTTTGGCTTGACCGCAATTGGATGTGTGCCCGGGGATGTTTGGCTGTTTTTGAATGTGTGCTGGAAATGTTTGGCTGTTTTTTTGAATTTTGGCTGCGTTTTTGGGTGTGCGCCCGAGGATGTTTGGCTGTTTGTAGGTGTGTGCCCGGTAATAGTTATCCATTTTGTGGCGTTTCTTTGGGGTATTTTGGGTGTCGCAGCTATTTCTTGAGCAAATACTGGGCCTGGTGAATGCGCTTTTCTGTGCCATTCAGCTCAAAGATTCGCATGGACCGAGGTAGTTAATGTAGAGGTACGGCAGTTATAAATTCCGAGCGTGCGAGCCAGCACAAAATGACGTCACTGTATCACACAAGCGGCAAGCGCAGCTGATGGTGAATTGCGGACCGCGGTGCGAAGTATACAGAAAGTCAAATTTCTCTGGAACCAGGCGACGGATTTTCATGAAAGTTGTTGTGGTACAAAGCTGAAAAAAATAACGATTTCAAAAATGTATAATGATCCCAAACTTTCTGCGAGCAAAACTCCGAAATGATTTGAGGAACAAATGCGTTCAAATAAAGATGGCATCAAATTCCGGGCCCCTGCAAGAAACTTTCAACGATTGTGCGATTTGTTCCGTTTCACATGGTTTTGGTCTGTGGAAAAGTTGTAGAGGAAACTTCCAGCTTTCCGCTGACACCAAAATCATTGAATTTTGACGTCATTTGACCATTTTATCGAGAGACATAACGCGCCATGGAAGCATCGTTTTGTTCTGGGCCCAAAACAGAATCATGCTTCCATGGCGGGTTATTTCCCTCGATAAAATGGTCAAATGACGTCCAAATTCAATGATTTTGGTGTCAGCGAAAGCTGGACGTTTCCTCTACAACTTTTCTACAGACGAAAACCATGTTGCAACGGAAAAAATCGCACAATCGTTGAAAGTTTCTGGCTGGGGCCCGGAATTTGATGCCATCTTAACTTGAACGCATTTGTTCATCAAATCATTTCGGAGTTTTGCTCGCAGAAAGTTTGGGAAGTTTGGGATCATTATACATTTTTGAAATCGTTATTTTTTTCAGCTTTGCATCACAACAACTTTCATGAAAATCCGTCGCCTGGTTCCAGAGAAATTTGACTTTCTGTATACTTCGCACCGCGGTCCGCAATTCACCTTCAGCTGCGCTTGCCGCTTGTGTGATACAGTGACGTCAGTGTCCTCGTCCGGATTTCATAACTGGCGTACCTCATCTTTATTTACCTCGGCATGGACTTATCATGAGAATATATTCTTGGGTAGATCCTGTGCTTATGGTGCATGTACTTTTCCTGGATCATTCGATGCAAAGATACCTACACATGGGTTTTTCTTCTTCTTGAGCAAATTCTGTACTTCTTGGTGTTTGCGCTTTTCATGTGCCATTTGGCGCAAAGATTCGCATGGGGGCTTTCAGTGGTTATTTCTTGAGTAATTATTCATGCGATTGGTGCATGCGCTTTTTCTGTGCTATTGAACGCAAAGATTCAACCCAAAGAAGAGCATGGGCATTGATTGATTTTGCATTGGCTGGGCGTGTCACAGGCTCGAGTCCCAGCGCTCGGTATTTTTTCTGAAATATCAGTGGTACTAGCCATCCTTGTTGGTAACAGCCTTGTTGGTCAAGGAACCAACTTTAAATTCAATTTGGACACCGACCATAATGGCAAATGGTTCATTTCGTTAAAAAAATCTCTGGGTCCAATCGAGCGTTCACGTGAAAACGAGCTCAGTCATCTGAAGTCGCGGCAGGGTTTGGAAATTTCAATACCTGATCCAAAAACAAAGGGCCGATTCTTAAGAAAAGACTCCGCCGAGTCCGAACTCCGCGAGTCCGGACTCGAGCTTTTTTCATTCTTAAAACGAGACTCCGAAAAATGTTCGCTCTCCGCTGAATCGCATCTCGAGTTTCGACTCAATTTTCCGTTCTTAAAAGAGGACTCAGCTCGAGTTCGAACTTGGGCGATTCCGGACTCCAAATCCCTTTTACATGGCGATAATAGGAAGATCGCCAAGTCTGGTCTGGAAGAGGCTTTGCTCTGACTACCGCACGCAATTCCTCTGTTGAAGCGTTTCATAGCCAACTCAAAATTGAGTGTCGATTTAGAAATTGAAATTTTACTCCTTCCTGCTGAAGTTTGGAGAAGCCTGATAGGCATTTGTTGCGGGAACAGAAAATTGTACGACACGCACCTGGCGTATAGGTTGCGTGAAAAATTTTAATGTCATTTTCAGATTTAGAAATTAATGCTTCGTTGCTATTCTTCTATCCTTTTCATTTCGGCATATTTTCAGACGATGGCATTTCATGGAGCGTTGCGTTTTTCATTTTGGAAGCGATATCTTCTGGCTGCCTCTATTTATCGTCCACGGCATTGTTTTACTATTTTACCATGCAAATGCATTCAAAATGGGACATTTCTTACTCCTTATTGTTTTATGTGATCAAATTCAGTTTTTCCCTAAGGTTTATGAGGAACCTTCGGTGATTTGGGCGCGATGTTTTTTATCATCATTTTTTGTATTTTTCATGTCTAAACTGAAGTTGTTCGTGATGGTGAAATGGGCCTTTTGCCGATAGCAAGCATCTATCTCGGAAGAAATGAAATGCATGGACCTCGACATTCAACAATTGATGTTTAATGTAGCACTTCAGGATATCGGACACTTGCTTACGAAAGACTATGAAATCACTGGGTTGTTTGCTTGTTTGGGTGAAATTTCTGGAAAATTCACCACACAGAGAAATACATATCCCCAAATTTCAGGAGCGTATTTCTCGTCTGGGGTCAGTCGAACCCAGACGAGCCCCATCAGAGGCACGCTTACCCCCTGTGACGTGTGCTTTTGGCTCTTCCGGGTAAGAAATTTGATCTCTAGCTCACGATTACCCAAACAAGAACTTAAAATTTCAACAATTCTTCAGATTCTGGGAGCTTGGCCGTCAGAATCTGAAGATTTTCCCTGGCCCAATTTTTAAAAAGGACGCAATTTTCCCAGACCCCAGTGGCTCTGTCCCTGGAGTCTGGGAAAATTGCTCTATATGTAAACTTGAAAGACACCCCTGTCAAATTGACGAAATTATTAGTTTAATGTTGATTTTCCCGCACCTTTGAAGAGGTGCGCAAATATGCGCACCTATCATTCAGTGAGGATGTTGAATTCTCTATTATGGCCTGGAGGACATGAATATGCAAAAGTTTGTTTTTTCTCTATCTTATTTTTCAATTCAAACCCCTGTTTATTTGAGGAGTTGCCTCCTCTCAATTCACATTCGAAGATCGGATGAAAAATAATCATTTGAACTAGTCCGAATAAAATTAAGATCTTATACTCTGAACTCAAACTCAACCCAACCTAACCTAGTTGCCGTGACGAAGTGAGCTGATGGATGAATTCAATCTTCTTTGCGCCGTCGATCTACTTCGTCAGTGAAAATATGTCCGACCTTCGGACGGCCATTTCATGGATAGCCCTTTTAGGAAATTCGGCACCCGCTCTAGTCAAAGCTCATGGCATAGCGGAGTAGAAGGATATAGTGTGCGCGCAGAGCTTCTCTTCAATGGACAGAGAGTGGACTGCGGATTTCTGCTGCAACTGCGGCGCCACCGTCGAAAGAGGGACGAGAAAGACGCAGATGAGATCGACGCGCAGTCAGTCGCAGTGCGTGTTTTCCAAAAAGGGAATTTCAAACTCTGCGAAATCATGCGGGAACGTCCCCTGAATAACAGAGGGGGAATCCCAAATAACCCCTGGAACAAACGACCACCCAGGGCCGTCCTTTTCTGAACTGTATGGCTCCCGATTCTTGGAGACCCCGAAAAATAGACAATGACACTGAAAGACGGAGAAACGCTTGGAAAATCGGCCAGAAATGACCCTATGAATAAGATCGGAAAACTCCGGAGACCCCGGGAGCAACCCTAAACAGTAACTCATGGCTCTCCGGTTCGGAGCTATGGCCCAATTGGTGGGCGAGACCCCCCGAAAAACAGGAAATGTCCCTGAAATTCGGTGAAACAATTACAAATCTGCCGGGAACAACCCTGTATGATTAATCAGTAGCCACCCGAAAACAACTCTGAACGGTCAGTCAGGGTTGTTCGGTTCGGAGCTATCACCCCAATGGTGGGCGAGGCCCCCCCCCGAAAAACACGAATTACCCAGAAAGTCGGTGAAACAATTGGAAATCGGCCGGGAACAACCCTGAATTTTTTCACCAGTCTAGCCACCCGAAAACAACTCTGAACGGTCAGTCAGGGTTGTCCGGTTTGGAGCTATGATCCCCAATGGTGGGCGAGGCCCCCCGAAAAACACGGAATGAGCCAGAAAGTCGGTGAAATATTCACATGTCGGACAGGAACGACTCTGAATGTATTTGATCGGCAGCACCCGAGACCGAGACCCCTCCGAAAACAACCATAAATGGTCACCCTGCGCTCATCATCATTCAGGACCTGTCCCCCCGTAAGGTGGGAACGACTCTAGCAGTTGATCGAGGATCCATAACCCAGCCCTGGGAAAAGATCCTGAGCAGTTACATAAGGTCGTCCGGTTCGGAGCAATGACAACCGAAAGATGGGGGTCCCAGGAAAAACAAGGACTGCAACATTTCAAAGAGAGGGATGGAAGTGCATGAGTTTGAAAAGCATCAAAATATCGAGTGATCCTCATGGTGAAGAACCTGGAGATGGGCCGAGAATGATCCCGAATCGGATTGCGGATTGGCCCGACTGAAAATCCCTGGAATAGTCGGGAACATCCAGGAATGTTCAAGAAGGAACAACCAGAGGCACTTTTTGAACAGGAGGCCCTGAGCTCAACGAAAATATTTGCGCGCCCGCGAACAGCCAAAACGAACCCAACCAGCCAAATGCGACCGCTGACGACGAATGTTTATTTCGCTTGTGCAAGTTTGCCTGTGACCGCTCATGGCTGTTACCAGAGGGTTTTCGGATATTCCCATCAATTCAGGGTCGTTCTTGGCCGAGGTGTTCCACCTGCTTTCAGGATCATTTCATGGTTTTCATAACTGCAAACCTGATGGCCCTGATTGACCTTTCACGTTGTTCCCAGGGGGTCTTCCTGGTTTGTCCCCATCAGAATTCAGGGTCGTTCCTGGGCTATTTACGAGTGTTTCACCAACGTTTCTGAACATTTCCCTCTTTTATGGGTGGCCCCCCACCATTTGGGGGCCATAGAACCAAACTGAACGGCCCTGAGTGACCTTTCCTGGTTGGTCCCGGGGGGTTTTCCAGGTTTATCCGACAACAATCAGGGTCGAAACTCGAACCTGGCCTGGTTCCCAGTGTTCACCGACTTTTTGGACCATTCGCTCTTTTTCGTGTGTTCCCCCGAACCGGGCTGCCCGGGTGACCTTTCACGTTTGTTCATGGGGGGTCTTCTGGGTTTCCCCGATCTCACTCAGGGGTCGTTCCTGGTCTATTTTCCAAGTGGTTCACCTACTTTCAGGATCACTCCCCCTTTTTCGAATGTCTTCCATTCAAGGACCAGAGCTCCGAAACGAACAGCCTTTGTGCTTGTTCGGGATGTTCACGGGCATCTTCACGGTTTCCCCGATCAAATTCAAGGTCGTCTGCATGACAATTTCTCCGAAAATCCGCTGGATTCGTTCACATTTACAATGGTGTTCCGCCAGCAAAACGCATTGCCTTTTCGCCGAGTCGTCCCTCTTTCGACATTAGCGCCTACCTGCGGACGGAACGTGCAACAAGCGCTCGTGCGCACACTATATCCTTCTACTCCGCTATGATACACGCAAACAAAGGACAAATGGCGACGTCATCAACACAGCGAACCAATCAGCTTCCTTTCAGTTGCGACTCAAGCGAGTCTTGTCTTAAGAATCGGAAAAAAAGCAGCGACTTGGCCGAGTTCAGACTCGAGCGCCAGCAAGAGGCTCCGCGGAGTCCAGACTCGAGCTCGAGTTCGAACTCGGCGGAGTCTTGTCTAAAGAATCGGCCCAAAGTTTTTGCACGGTTACAAGAGGAAGTTTTATACTCTTATAACTATGGTTTTTGGGTGGAAATCTCTGGAGCTTTGGTTCTGTTTGTGAATTGTTGCAATTCTGGTGGGCCGCGGCGGCGGCGCGGGGGCAGAATTCCGCAGAATCTGAAAGTGAAGACTGAACTTAGGCTTGGCAGCGGCAGCCAGTGTTTCCATTTTCAGGGTTGTTTGTATTCCCCTATACAAAGGAAGATTTTCTGCCATATGGGCATTTTTGTAGGGCGCCCATTTTTATTTTTCAGGGTAAAACTTGGGTGTTGGGTGAAACCAAGCTTTTTGGGGACATTTCAGCTTCAGGGAATCGTACAATGTTCAATGGCGCCGGAGCCGGGGGGGCAGGAGGGGCAGCTTGCCCCCCCTGGAAAAATTTAGGAGGGGCATTGCCCCTCCTAAAACCAAGATGCTGCCACCGTTGTAAAGTTCTGGACAGGTCCCGCACCGAATTGATTTGCTGCAATTTCTGCTCCAAACGCCATAATGACAACAACTGTGACGTTCGGCTGTGTCTGTTGTTCTTGTTGGTGTGACTTTAAATAGGTCCACCCATATAGGTCACAAAGAGAGCAAGACGGCTGTGGCAATTAGGTGGCATTGCGGGAGAAAACTCATCGTCTCCCTTCAACCTTTTAAATGATACCCAATTGGCATCATCAGTCTGCATTGAGATCTCAAATCGGTTTCCAACTGCTCACTGATCGTTCCAATAACACGGGAATAACAGGAGGAAGATGGTTCTGTGCTGTTGTGCATCGTGTTATTATTCGCAGTGGTCCGAAAGGCAAAAAAACTATTTTGAGCTTGGAGCATGTGTAAACTTTGTTTTGCAACCGGATGACTTTATCGATTGATTGAAATCAATTATTCATTTTGTGATGAAAAACTGTTTAAAAATAATCAGTGGGGCGGGACTAAGTTATTTGGAGAATTGAGCTAAATTCGATCAAATTTTGAAGGGATATTTGTGGTTTTTTCTCACTCAAATTGAGTAAAAAACACCTTTGTCACTTCGCACGCAGAAAGTGACTGTTGGGTTTTTCATATTCCGCAATTGTCCTGAGAGTTGTTTTTGGGTAGCAAATTTTCGCATATATCGAGAGCTTCTGGGGGGCTTCGCCCCCCAGACCCCCCCACCAGGGGCTCCGCCCCTTGGATCCCCGCCGGGTGGCTCCCGCCCCCCGGACCCCCCGAGCCATGGGCCGCTGCGCGGCCTATGCTTCGCCCCCCCCTGAATTTTTTTATTTCCGGCGCCCTTGACAATGTTGTACGATGTCCCTGCCCTGATAGTTGATGTTTCGTTTGAAATGAGCACGTGCAAGTTGTGGTGACTGGTGATGGAGAATATGCTCTCTTCCCTCCTTCGCATATCTTTGTCTGTCTTCCCTTTGGTTCAGCGGAGGGCCGGACACTGGAGTGTCGACTTTGCCTTTCTTTGTCTTGCTTGACTCTTGCTCTCGGTCAATCATGAATGGTGATTCCTGGTCGTGACTCGTGCGTGATGGAAAACCGGACAGCCGGACAGGACTGCCGGACAGGACCACCGGATCGACCCAGACGGGTTAGGTTTGGTCAGGTTTGGTTAGGATAGTCTATCATAACCTATTCTAACCTAACCTAACCTGTCCGGGTCGGTCAGGCGGTCCTTTCTAGCTGTCCGGCAGTCCTGTCCGGTTTTCAGGGACCACCGTGTACCAAAGCAGGGACCAAAGCATGCACCATTGTGCTCATATGGGGACGAAGCAAGAGTGGCTTCAGCAAGATGAATGGCATTTTGAAGTAGGCCCTACACCTCACATCATGCATATTGTAGGTACGTTTATTTTGAAATATCTGTTTGGCAGCTGTGCCAAAGCCACTACCGCATTTTGAATTGACCTGCACAGTGCACAGGCTTTTATCTTTGGTGTAAAAACGATTGGTCAAATTTCCAGGAACAGGAACCCAAGAAAAGTTCATTTTCCCACATGATTGACAAATTTAGGGAGGTACCTAATTTAGGCTTGCCCATCTCATAGGGCCACAGGCCCACAGCACTGGGCATCGTGGAACACTGGTGGCAGCTCGCAGTCGGCAGCGGCGGTCGCTCAGCCCTCAGGCAGGATGGTGCTGCTGCTGAGTGCTGACAGAGAAAAAGATTGTGATTGGCTGATTTGGAAATTGCTGCCTTGTGTTAAGATTCTGATCAACTTGTGTTGAAAGATTCGGACTTCACCTTCAGCCAAGTTGTGTGCGGCAGCTTTCTGATCATGATCCTCCTGACAACAGCATCAGGCTTGAATGCAGCCAGTGCATTGAAAAATGAAGTTGGCACCCACATTTCATTGCATATTTTGTGGTTAAGAGACTAAAAATTTCGATGGTGCGAGTTTTGGGCAGTGTTGTTCTTCACAGGGATTTGCCCATAGATGGGGTAAAATTAAAGTTTTAAGGGTAAATTTAGGTGGAACATATTCAGGTGAATCTATATTTGGTAAATCTATTTTGTACTTTTCAACTGTGGGTCATTATTTGAATAGGTAGATACTCCACCACTTTCTGAGGACCTTAACAGAAGTGTCATGTACCTAGATGGACTGGAAGCAGTACAAAGAAGGGCTGCAAGATTTACTGGAAATGTCCATTTTGACGTCAGCGTCTCATCAATTTGAACGAATTGGGATGGGATCCGGATTCCCTTGAAGAGCGTAGAATAATGCATGGGCTCTCTGCATTGCTGTGTGTGTTTTGAAAAAGGGACGGTTGGGATGGACCTTGGAACATTTGTCGGAACAATCTCCCAAGGTACCTAGGCACAAGATCAGTCCAGTCTTTGTCCTCTATAGTCTATCCCTCCTGTCCTGTACCCTCAACAAAAAACATCGACAGGTGGCTAGTTATTCTTCTTTCGCCGTTATCTCTTCTTGTGGAACTTGTTTCGTTTTTCCCAAAATGTATTAAACTTGCAGAAGCTCAATCACTTCAGCAGCTCATTCGAAATTTGGTCGGTACTCAGCATAAAAAGTTCTTCTGCTTCACTCTGGACTTTGGTAGGTAGCAGAATCATGCATGGGTTTTTAATACCCATACCAGTGAAGGCGATAGGTAGGTATCTCGCAGGGCTGCAAAAAGTCGGGAGCATGGGAACATTGCTCCCGGGACCGTTGTGGGCCGACCGGGATCGAAATTGGGCTGAATGAAGAGCAAAAAAAAAGCTCTCCAACTTTTTTCGACCGTGACCGAAATGGGCCGATGAGCAAAAATGAAAAAAGCTCTCAGAAACGGGCCGACGAGCAAAAAAAAAAGCTCATCGCCCAAAAATTTGACCAGGCTCCAAAACCCGTGCTCCAGGGCTCCAAACGACTTTTTGCAGCCCCAGGTAGGTACCTGTACCCACCTATAGGCCTACCCACAATTTTTTGGATTTTTTTTACCCAACTTTTTTTTTACCCAACACGATACCCAAACCCAACCCATATCCAGTAATTCACCTGCCCAGTACCCACCCATACCCATGAAAATTTCACACCCATACCCAGGGATGGGTAAACGTATAAAATTCCACGTATAATACGTGCGTATAATACGTGCGTATAATACGTACGTATAATACACGTAGAAAACGTAGAAAACTAAAAAGTCAAGTGATACCTCATTTTTTGCAGAAAAAGCTGCTCTTTAACATGCCAACATTCTTTTTATTGCATTCAAATAATGGCAAGCATCATCATTCATGAAAGAAAAAAAACATAAAACAGTTAACCGCAATTGCTTTGAAGTTGGCCACACAAGATTGGATAAGCCAAACACCGTCATAAAATGCATTTCAAAAATTGTATGTGCACCAGCCATGTGAAAGTTGATTCTACAAAATTGGAATTCTTGCATATTTTATGACAGGTCTAGATACATTGAGCTCATGTGCCTGGTAAAAGAGAGAAGTGCACAGAAAACCAAAAATGACGAAACAGGAGAAGTCAAAAAACTGACATCACTGGCACCAACCTTGCAGCAAATGGATGCAATCATGGCGGCAATGAGAAAGTGCTAAAAACCAAACACATGCTTTGTCTCACCTTGCAACCTTAATTTGCAAGGGAAGCTTGTACCATAACGAGGGTGTAAGTCATCTTGGTGGTCCAGATTGCTGTGATCACCAGAAAAACGACTTACCAGTGACAGCCAGTAAATGGCAAGAACACCTGCTCGAAACCACCTGGGAAACCATGCAATCACTGGCACGATCGTTTTATCACGATTGTTTATCGCGATCATTTCATCACCTATTTCATTTTCTTTCAACTTTACGTGTGTTTCATCTTTATCCACTATTTTGCATATTTCATTTGAGATTGTTGTTATGGGTATGGTGTGTTCCGGTTGATGATGCTTGTTTGGGGGCGTTCTTGAGTGGTTGCATCTGTGTGATTGTTGTTTGTGATTGAATACTATTCGACTAGGCCCCATTCATATTCCGATGGTACGTTAACCATACTCCTGTTCCCTCCTTACCTCTTCCTCCTTACAGATAATGCAGCCAACGTTTGCATATCCTTCCCCCTCCCATTCCTGAGTAAATATGAACTTGCTGTTTTCTGAGAACTTTGCTGTTCGCCATTGATGATTGCCTCAATGGCAGGTTCGCTTGTTCTGCTCTGACTATTTCGTGGAGTGAAGACTGAAATAAAAAAAACGTTCATCCAAGACGAGCGCAGAGCACGTGGCTGAAAATCCCGCACGAACTGCAAATGTTGAAAAAAAAAAAGTTAGGCCTAGTCAAAATCCTGCCAGATGCAAGCAAGAATCCAGCTGTGGGATGGGAGTGAGAATTCTGGATTTGGTTTATCGATGAAAATGATCCATCGGCTGAGCGAAGGATCCGGGGAATTTTCAGTTCGGATGAAAATTCGGGAAAAATGGGAATATTATTTTTCTTGATTTCCATCCACAGCCCACATCATACAACAATGTGGCCTGATTTGAAATAAAGCAATCATCTGAATGGATCAGCAGGCGATATGACCACGTCAAGAGGTTAAAAAACAAAATCACAGTTTTATTTTTTGTGACGTGTTTTTTTCCGCATTTGACGTGGTATCGCCTGCTGATCCAAAACCATGATTTTAGACAAAAATCTAAAAATGCAATTTGAGCTGTGATAATTATCCCTTCCTGCGATCGTCATATTTCCGGCAACTTATTCAGGTTTAATTCCTCCCACACTGCCCTGAGTTGTGAAATAACTTCAGAATTGAATTCCTTGTTAAATTCCACCCCCAAGTCATGTGTCACACATGTTAAATTTTTGCACACGTATAATTCGTACGTATAAAACACTTTTATACGTACGTACAAAACGACGTATTATACGTAGAAAACTCACGTATAATACTTAAGTATTATACTTACCCATCCCTGCCCATACCCACAAGACCTGGATGCTTTTACCCAATTATGTATAGAAATACATGCATATGCGTAAAGACGAGAATTTGTAGCCAATCAGCATCTGGATTTGAGATCATCTGGGTTGGGTAGACCCAAGCGGAACATTTTGCATTTTATTTAACCCGATTAAAATCGGTGATCTTGCAGCTGAAAGAAAAGATTGTTTTCACTTTTCCAGTTTGGCCGGAATGAAGCAAACCACCAAGAAGGAAACAACTCCATGAAGTATTTTTAGCAACAGCAACGCCGCACAAAATCATTCCGAATCCAACAAGCGGACGAATGAGGAAACGGAGGAAAATGCAAAACGTGACCTTCTAATTGCCAAAAATACCATGCACAATACAAGGGAAGGGATGCCACGTAGATGGTAGGTTATCTTGCATCAAAAGAAACATCCCACCCCACCTGCTCCACCGTCAATCGGATCAGTCAACCCAGAAAAGATGGTTCAGTCTTGCTACAAGCTTGAATCCGGCTTGCGGTTTGCTGGGCACTCGGCCAAGGGGTGTGCAAATCCTTTAGAATCCTTTTGGAGTTGCGCAAATCCAGGTCTCCATTACCACCACCAATTCCCTGCCCACTCAGTGCTGATGTATCCATCCTCAAAGCTAAAGCGCAGCTGTTGGAGTCGTGCAAATTGATATCACCGGCTCCTCACTCAAATGTTTCTGGGCTAACGGCAGAAAATTCCATTAGTAGAAGCACACCTGTGAGACTTATTAGGCCAAACTGTAATGTCCGAAAATCTGGCCCTTTTTCACTTGGCCCATGCAGGCAGCATCAGGTCAGACCAGGGTTCGCCCCGGTTTAACCCCCCTGGTTTTATACCGAGGGTTTTAGCCAAAGAAGTTTAATAAAATAACTAGAAGTAACAGAGCGCCATCTCTCTGCAGCCCGAAATGGTTCCACCTTGTGTTTCCTTTTTCTGCCGCAAATGCGCCACCACATTGGCAAAAGAATGGGAAAAGGACGCAGTGTGCGATGCAAAACGCGCATTCCGTTTTCCTTTTTGACGATTTTTGTTTTTATTTTTGGGTGGAATGCACTGCCACCAGGCTCTAGGATGTGCCTAAAACCACACTAGGGCCTACCTTTTCTGCTGGGCTATAGATAGTGAGTTTAAAGACAGAATAAACGATAACGCTTGCCGAGTCAAAGGAAAGCGTTATCGTTGCCTTGTCCCACCCAGACCCCCGTCTGGGCGGGACAAGACCCCCGCCCAGACGGGGGTCTTGTCGCGATGTTCACCTATAAACGGGGTTCCAAGGGTCAGAGCCCCCGGTGGGGGGTCTGGGGGCGAAGACCCCAACAAGTTGATAAAATTTTAAAAAACCAAGGTTCATTTTGGGGGAAAATTGGTGTTCCAGAGATCAAATTTCCCACCAGGGCAAGCCAAGAGGACATGCCAGGGAGGAAAAAGTGAGCCGCGGCGAGGCATTTCTCGACTGTGAGACCGATCGATGCCCCCCTATATTCTGTCCGTGAGAGCACATCGGAAAAAATTTCCAGGCACTTCTGACTGTATACAGCGGTCGGCATAGTGTCGCATGCATGGGCCAATGCGAATGCGGACGAGCCCTCAGCGGAATTCCATGGCGTGGAGCCCTGGCAGCAGATCGGAAGGACGGAGTTCTTCATAGCATACATTTTGTGGAATTTTGGATCAATTTGGCATTTTTCACTTGTTAAAATTACGATGACGGCCCCTTGAGCACATGACAGCTTTTTTGAAATGCGGCCGTGGGGAGCGGCAGCAAAATTCGCCAAGAACGGAAGCTGGAAGAAATAGAACAAGGCAGAAGTGGACTTGGAAACGAACTTGATCATCCAAATTTGGACAAAGGTAAACTTATCTCAATAATTCCAGTCCCAATATCCATTGCCAAATAAACGGCAGTCTTTCGTTATCGAAAAAGGATTCGAATTCGAACCCTTTTTAGAACCCTTTTTGGAATCTCCAAATTGGGCTCTCTGGAAATAACGATTTCGGAATCAGCTCAGTTCTTTCCATGTAATCACCCCCCAATAACCATGCATGGCAACCCTGACGGCAACTCACTAGGTTACCATGAAAAAGAGACTATTTTCACCGGTTTTTTGGGTGGCTATTGCGTGGAAATAGGGGGTCTAAGTACTTTTCTTCGTGAACATTTTTTGTTCGGATTACATTTGGGAATCTGTCCTCGAAAAATTAGTTTTGTGCGGTGACAAACTCTTTTAATATCAAAGTTAAAACAAGACCACCACAAATCGGGCTTTTTTATTTTGGGGAGGGGCACTGCGTGAAAATGGGGGCTCGTAGGTAATTTTGTCACTGAATATTTTATGCGATACGCAGAACCTGTCCTGAAAATTGGACAGTTCTACGATGAAATCTCACCTCCCCCATGAATACCGCTAATGGGTCCATTTTGGGGGACTTTGGGGGTTTTCATGAAAATGGGGGCCCGGAGCAAAATGTTTCACCG
>JASGXE010000622.1:0-30925 GCA_030068105.1 Sinentomon sp. SZTP_YWyxl
TTGATAACCGTAAAAAACCCAGAATCAATAGAACTCACTTACTGCATCCTAATCTTTGGTTTGAAACAGCTAAAACAGTTACCGTCTTGTTTTCCCTGTCCATTGGACTCGCATCGCAATGGATGGGTAAAATAAGATAAACTGTTTTAGCCGTTTCAAACCAAAGATTAGATTGCCGCAAGTGAGTTCAATTGATTCTGGGTTTTTTGCTGTTATCAAGAGGTTTTCGGGGAGTTCAATGAATTCAGTTTTGAGGTTATTCTTATTGCACAGTGCCGGGAAAATTCATAGAACCACACACGCAATTTAAATGCAGTATCGGTGGTCAATGATATATTTGATTCCGCGGCGAAAATTTAGCACCAAAGTTTTTCCTTTGTTGTCCAACCAAATGAAAAAGAAAAAATCTAAAGTGTTCTTTTTTTCTAAAATATATGCAATAAAATTGTTGAAACAAAACTTGTGAAACAGATGTCACAACATGTTGATGAAACACGACACTTTTTTCTTTGTGAAAAAAGGACGCAAGTGAAGGAAAGTTTTGGAGGCAATACCATTTCTTTCTGCCATTCATTACGTTAGTGGCTCCATTAATTTTCCCGATGCTGTACTTTTGATTGGGTCAAGCTGGTGCAAATGAAAAATGATCAAGATATTCGTTTGAATTTAGGATTTATCAATTAAAGATTTGCTAGCATGCTCTCACGCAGTGCTTGTGGTTCCAAGCATTATCGCGCTCGTGGATTTTATATTTTCTGGGATTTTTTTCTGTCCCTGGGGAAAAAATGATGAAGAGCTCTTCATCCGACCATTCCGTTCACCATTTTACCCAAGAAAAAATGTAATTTTGCTGTTTTTATAATATTTTGTGATCTGAAACTTTTTCCAGCTCTACCCACTTAGATAATCGGAAATTGCAACTTAACATACGTGATTGGGCGACATCCGTGGTCATGAGCCAAAGACTGCCATGTACAGGGTGATTCATAAAAAACTCGCCCGATATTATTTTGTGAGTTTGTTCTTATCTGACAGTTCTTCTTTGAGGTAAATGGCCCGTGAGGCTGAGCCTATTCTTTATTCTTGGCCAAAGTGGTGCTAGATTGATGTTGGCCATCGTTTTGCATGCGCGTCTGCAAAAGTCAAAAATTGTCAAATGGAACAGAAAGTCCATGGCGTGCACATGCAATGTGTTAACTGTTATCACTTCTGAACCATGGCTCATTTAAGCAGCTCTAACGGCCAGGACATCTGGCAGGCGCAACACGCTCTGCTTCATCATCTCACTCAACTCCATTCAGAGTGTTGCAGTTGCACAACAATTGACGCAGTGCTGGTGGCAAGATCTGGCCTCTAAATGGGGTACTGGAGGTTTTTTTTTACTAAAACTCACTCATGATTGGGATGGCATTCTGGAGCGGCAGAATGCGATCGTGACGTCGGCAAGGGACACGTTCGCTCTTCTCGGGCAGCTGCCCATCGGTGCAAAAAGTTGACGTCCATGGTTTCTGCTCACGTTAAAGACAAAGATCTGCTACCATTCCAGAATGCATTCCCAATCACGAGTGATCGGGAATGTGATCTGTCAAGACTGGATTTGGAGGCCAAACCTATCCACCTGCACTGTGTTAATTCTTGTGCGGAAGCCAATTTTCAGGGAGTCCATGAAACAGTGCTTGTTGTTCCTGCCCGAAGTTCTGGCCGCCATATCCTCATGAAAAGGCCACAGTTTGGAGGTGATAAAAGAGATACCAGCAGCCATGTTGCACATGCACGCTGCAGTCTGTTCCATTTGTCATTAACTCTTGCCGGCGTGAATCCAAAACGATGGTTAACATCATTCGAACACCACCTGGCCATGGATAAAGATGAGAGGGCTCAGCTTCATGGGCTCCACATCTCATAGGACTGCCAGACAACGACAAACACAGAATAGTCTCGGCCGAGTTTTTTTTATGAATCATACTGTATGTGCACACATAGTTCCGATAGTGTTTTTTACATCCATGGCCGGAATTTAAAAAAAGTTTCAGATCACAAACGATGGTAAAAACAGCAAATTTTAATTTTTTTATGCTAGTTTTGCCAAAGACTTTTTCGGGGAGCGTGTATGTAGATATTATTCCTGAACCAGCATTTTAAACGCTTGTCAGATGACCGAAGATAGGTTAATTTGGAGTGCCAGTTGAACAACTATCATTGCTGCGGGCAGTGCAGCCACAAGGAAAATCTTGCATTTTCAAAGGATGTTTACCGCCCATGTTATTGGAGCACAGCCATTGATAGTTACTGCTTTACGCCCTTTTTTTTCCTTTTTGCGATGCAGGAGTCATGTCGATGGCCAATGCTGGTCCAGGAACCAACGGAAGTCAATTTTTCATCACTACTGCTAAAACACAATGGCTCGATGGGAAGCATGTAGTTTTTGGTCAGGTCACTGAAGGCATGGATGTTGTGAAGACTGTAAGTGGTGGCTGCTGGATCAGTTTCCCATTGTAAACAATAACATATCAAATAGCCCGCGAACCGTTCGTAAATAAAATTGAAAATGGTGATGTTTCGCCCCCGCCGGCATGGGCTTTATCTAGCAAAACTCTAAACATATCACTGGGCCTGGTCACTGCTACTCCTAGACTCAGTGAGTGGTCTGGGAGCAGTAGTGACCTAGCCCAGTGACATGTTCTGAGTTTTGCTTCATAAACCCCATGTCTACGGGGAGAAACGTTGCCATTTACAACAACTGTTGGCGGCCTATTTTAAATGTTATTGCTTGGGTAGGTACTACGAGTATGTTTTCCGTTCGTGGTTCCCGTGTGTGTTGATTGTTCCATTTTTCATGATTCCCGACACTCTTGCATCGTCTCCCAAAAAAGTACTGAATTGAAACGATGGTAAGTGTCAATCAAAGGTTACGAAAGCAATATACAGGGTGGTCCATAAGTCACGCACCAATGACATGGTCTTTGTTTTTGTTGAGTTCAGTTTGTTCGGTTGCGTGGCATACACCTGGGATTTCAGGTGCCCCAAAAGGGAAAAGTCAAGTGGGGACAGGTCCGGGGCCGGCCACTCTACTAACCGTCAAAAAATTCTCTAACGACGGCGGCGTAGTGAGCGGGCACCTGCTTGTTGAAAACTAACATTATCCAGGGTATGCGGTGTTGCCACGGGCGCCGGGAGTGTCGAATGCTGCAGGATATCTGACAATTCTGGACAGATGACATGCTCCAGCAGGTCCTGGTATTTACATGGGCCCGTTGAGATTGTCCTCAATGCAAAAAGGTCCGATCATATGACGGCCGAGAATCCCTGCCCAGACATTGACTTTCTGGGGATGTTGCATGTGGCCTTCCAGCGTTTGTGGATGTCCAAAACGCACTGAACACCGATGGTCGTCAGCAGAACTCTAGCGACCGCCGCAAGCTGAGCCGCCATACGGCACCATCGCAGCCGGAAAAAAATCGAGAAACTAAAATCGAGTGCAGCAGCCGCATTGGTGCGTGACTTCTGGACCACCCTGTATAGAATTTGACAAGATTGCACTGCATTTGGCAGAATGAGTCTCGTAAATGCAGGATGTTCAAAAAAAAAAAAAAACTGAGCTACCAAAAGATTTCAGATTTTCGATCGACAGATCATATTTTTTTTTTTTGGATTTCAAGTTCCTTTCATGTAGATCAATACCATTTAGCTTTTCCCAAGTTGTTGTTGCTGGGAATGTTTCATGCTCTAAGAATGGGACACTGGTGATTTCTTGGTGAATGGGAAAAACACTAGTTTTGCAGCTACAAATTCCCCTGTAAAAACTGCCTCAGTCCCTCGACCCGGTTCGGTGCCAGACTCGCTTGACCATTAACGCTTCCTGGGATGAGTTGTGGCCGCAGAAGCCCATAGATCGAGGTCACTCCGCTCCACTTCAGCCTTTTCTAGGAATCAATGACCTGTCTACCCAACATCAAAGAGGAGATCTGCCAATAGGAACTTCTAAAAATGCCTGAAACTGGGTTGAATCTTGAGAATGTTGGATAAAGTTGCAACATCAGAAATTCGGGATGACAGAGCGTTGCCGGAAAAGGCATTATGTGAGTACCTCCGAAATCGGTTGCAAAGTGCCGATCGACTGGTCAAGTGACCCACAACGGAGGGTGAGCTGACGGTTCCGAAAAAAGTCTGAAGATTTAAGCTGTGCAGATACTTTTAGTGTTGCGCAGTTTTTATTATTGAAACACATTTTATATGCAAGTTTAGGCTCACTGACCTGGTTGGCAAATCCACAAGTGTGGCAAACCTATCTGAGAATATCCACGAAGGTTGCGTGAATAAAGGAATTTCAGCCTCTCTTCCAAGTTTATTTCATTTTTGTCCCGCAGAAAATTGTGTGTCTAGACTCCCCTGCATGTCTTCAATCGTCTTGGGATTATTTCGTCACGAAACATCACATACCTTAACCTTTTTCATTTCATTTTTGTCCACGCTGAAAATAGTGTGTCTAGACTCCCCTGCGTGTCTTCAATCGTCTTGGGATTATTTCGTCACGAAACATCACATACCTTAACCTTTTTCATTTCATTTTTGTCCACGCTGAAAATTGTGTGTCTAGACTCCCCTGCATGTCTTCAATCGTCTTGGGATAATTTCGTCACGAAACACCACATAATACCTTAACCTTTCCCGGTCGCTTGTCTGCCACTAGGTTGCCAGTCGGGTGTCTTTATAAAGGCTATCCATATATTTTTAATCCCACTCTGTACCATATACAAATTGATTTCTGGTCTTCTGACACCATTCAATTCAATATGCCCCTGGTCATCGGTTCCACAAGGTGGCTCAAAAGAAAAATCGTTGTCTTCGCTTTGATTCACCCACCTACACAGCAGGTTTGTTTTTTCCTCGGAAGGGGGAGTGCGCTGGTCACAGTGCGCTGGTGGTATTCGGGTCTCTTTGAAAATTGCTTTCGGCATCATCAATTGGCATCTCAAAGTAGGATGATTGACAGTTCACGAGTTTATTTTATTCCAAACAAGTGTGTGGTGGCATGGTCTCAAAGGAAAAAAGTGTAGAATTCTCAGATATCCAGGTCAAAGAAAACAAATGCTTTTTTCGAGGAAAACGGTAAGAGATAGAGCATTTTTGATGAAAAAAACCTGACCCCTGGCTCGTACCTCCACCCCGGTTATCGATGGTTCCGGATCGAGGTCATATGGGGGGCAAAAAAGTACTCTTATGGTGGCAGAATTTGCCACCGTCTTTTTAAATTTGTCCTGTCATTCAAATTTATTTTGATTTCCCGCCATTTTGAGAAAAGTGGATAATTTACTTTGCTTTTTGAAGGTACATGTGCAGGGAAATGTGAATGCTACATGGACAGCTCTTTGAAAAAGAAAACGACTGGCTGGTAGTGCTGGTACCTCTGTTATTTAGCCCAAAAGATGCATCTCTGTTAACCTTCTTGATTCGAGGAAGGGTAGAAAGGATTTTAACCAGGGTAGCGATAGGGACGAAATCGTCCCGCTGTTGCAGTAGATTCAAAAAATCCCTTCGTTTCTTGTTCCGGAATGAACTTTACTTCCGCAATTTTCAAATTTCCCGCGCAAAAACCCGGGACGTTTTCGACCCAATCGTTGGCGACGGTCCGCCGCCACTTTTTCCCGCCAAGACGCGAAGATGAAAAAGTCCGTTTTTCGTTTTCTGTAAAATGTGTGATTTTCATTTTGATCTGGAGTTCCTCCCTGGCAGGTGAGTGAGGTACACATAGTCGGGAATGCTGGGGAAAGGGTTCTCATACCCATTATTGAAAACCGCATTGTTTGGAAACGATTCGTTTGCCTGCATCAGCACTTGCGACAACGCTGAATGAGAAATGGGGGAAAAAGTGAAAAGAAGATGGAGCGATTTGGTCTCTACAGACCTGCTTGTTTGAGGTGCTTTCTTTTGTTTATTCTGAAGAGTGTCACACAGATCTCGGCTGCGGGGAAGCCCCCTCAAACCCGCCCATCCTCCTCCCATCCCAGTCCACTCCAAAGAAGCAAAACTTGGCCAGACCGGGCCAGCCGACATGCATCTTCATTTCAATTCGATCCGAACGAGAATGAGTTTTTGATGTTTCCAAAGGACGTGGAAGGGGGCAAGCATGGCGTGGCCATGGATGTATGTGTATTGATCAATGGGTATGGCTCTTGTTGCCAACCTTGTTGCAGACAGCATGCAGAGGAAATTGGGTTCATCGCAAAAATGACAGAACCATCGGGCGCAGCAACACAGCGAATGCATTTTAAATGCAATTCGGAACTTGGGACTGGAAAAGCAGCTGGCAATTTTGTTGTCCTTGAGGCCTGTTGGTTTTGTTTTTGTGCAGTCATGAAGAGCGATTTGAATCCAGAGGGCAAGCCATGAATGGCATTTATTTCAATGCAGAGGTCAAGCCCATGAAACCCCACATTGTGGAAGCTTTCAACTCCAGCATTTCTGAATCAAGTCGCATTTTCTGAATTCAAATTTTGAGGCATGCTGGTTTTTTGCTTATTTATCGACATTTGTGGGTGGATTTTCGAAATTTTTTGTTTGCCAGATGTTGCGGGAGGATTCCATCAAAAAAATTATGCAAAAAAACGAAAATCGATTTTTTTTGCCAAAATAAGGTCGTCACGTGACCAGTCCTTAAGGGCGGGTCTTTTTAGGAACAATCGCATCCAGAAGGTTAAGACTGCTCCCAAAACTATTTTCGGCAAAATTTTGGATACATTTTAATTTTTATCCATGCTGCGGACCCGCTATTTTATATTCATTCGATTTTTCTTTTTGCCGGATGTCCTTTTTTTTTTTGAAAAGGATTGAAGTTCGGGATTGACCCAAAAATGAAAAATCATATTTTTTTTTCGGAAAACGAGCGCCCTTCTTGCGACTCCCAAAATTATCTTTAAAGTATCGTTCTGCAAAACCTTACCTTTCCGAATCTTCAGGGAAGGATTGAGAATATTCTGGATATTCCAGGGAAGATCTGGGAACTGACGATTCTAAATCCTCCGGGGAATATCCGTCGAGAGATTTGAATCGCAACGTATTCCTTCTTCAACCCCTGGGAGAAGTGCTCCGGAATGGGGATTGCAGTAAAAGAAGAAAATTAAACCCATAACCTCGGATTAGCACTATTCTGGAGAACTTCTTCCTGGGTGAGGAACTTTGAAACCCCTATGTACGATGAAATGTTTAGTTTGCAAAGTCTTGAACCTGGCTTCCTTCTGTTATATTTCAGATTGAATCATACGGTTCGCAAAGTGGCAAGACATCCAAGAGGATTTCCGTTGCTAACTGCGGTCAGCTGTCCTAAATTGTGACCGCCGGCCAGCACTGAGCAGACCGACACAGCTGCAGCGTGCCGGTTGGTCGTGATAAGTCGAAGCTGGCTAATTCTTCGATTGGCAATGTCTGGACTGTCTTAATTAGGAACTATTATAACAACAACTATTCCTCTTGGATTGTTCTAACGTGTTTCCGTTCACCTAGTTATTTCGGACAATTTATTTATCGCCGCAGCTTTTTTTTCTAGTGATACCTTCGACTGAATAAAATTAGTGTTATGGCACATCTTATTAGTAATTGAAAAACTAAACACTTTCTCTTCTTGTCATTCCGACTGTTCCAAGGTCCTACTTTTTTGAAAAGCTTTTTTTTTGTCTGCAAAATTCCATTTTTTAGTTTTCTTTCGGCAGGGAGATAGTTAAGGCACAGGTTATGCCAAACTATTAACGCACAACTCCTGAATTTTCATGTTCACAAGAGCCCCATTGCATGTGGTGGGATGGTTTACCGAGCAATAGTGTTGGGCTTAGCCAAGGCAGGCTGCTGTACCTGGGTTCCTCATTTTGATCTCCACTCGTGTTATTTTTTTTTTCTGGTCGTTGCACACAGCCTGAGCTCAAATTGCTTCTCAATAACCTGAAATCTTCTTTGAGCACTTCTTTATCCATTTGGTGTCACTGCAAGAGTTGGCTTACTTTCATAGAAACTTGCGTATGAATGTGTTGCCTCTCCCACACCTAACATCACTCATGCAGCTGACTCTCACACCAAGACTGCTTGTGTTGCCTCGGAATTATTTACCATCATGAAATGCTTGTGTCAATCAATTCACCAGAATTCCCTTTTATGCGTCGGGAGTGCATCTGACCCCGGAACACTTTTTAGTGCAGTTTTAATCGTTGCACCAGTTTGCCACTTTTTTTTCGAATCAGCTTTTTTGCATGATCGTTTTCTTTGCACCCCTTGGTGAATGTTGGTAGTTAGACATTCGACATCATGACACTGGTTGTTCCTCTCATGTAATATCGGTTAATTATTATTGCTGGCATCATGAACTCTTGGATATTCTGAACAAACTGATGAAATAAACTTCTCTTTCTTTGGTTCTCGCTTGAATGTTGTTTTCTCTCTGTTTGTTGGTATGGAATTTTTTGACACACCACTTCTTCGGATCGCCATAGTTACTCCAATCGGAAAGCTGGCGTCAAGCTTGAAATCTGTTCAATGGTTATTTGTAAGCTCGTTTTGCTTGAAGGTTATCGTCACCCAAATGAATGACTATAGCAACGATAAAATGACGCCAGCAATTTGACAATGGCAATTGCCAACTGCAATTTTGACAACAAAATTAAATTTGTTTGAATTGGAAGATTAGTTTGATTGGAAAAGTTTGAATTGGAAGATAAAATTAAATTGTCAGCCGGCGGTGCCACGATCTGTTTCACAAACGCCGTAATTAATTTTAAGGCCATTGCAGGATCGATATCAAGATTTCAGTACTGATAATGTGCAGTGGTCTTTTTTAGGGGGAGTAAACCATACGCGTCGAACTTTTTTGTTTCGCGACGGATTTTTTTGAAATTTTGCAGGTGAAAAGAGCATAAAAAATGATGAAGATTCATATATTAAAATTTACATGTTAATTTGTGTGCCTTACACCGGAGTTACAGACAAACATGGGCACGAAAAAGGCCATCGGTAAAAATGCATCTCCTAAACCGTCTGGCAGAAATAAGTCATATTTCACCCTGTGGACTAAATGTACCTTGTCTACAACATAATAGAGCCACTTTTACCAATTTGCATCTGGATTTTAATTTATTACAGAATAAGCGTGACCGTACCGCTAAGCGCCTAATATTTTGCTGATTTTCTGCGGTTGCAAGCTAATAAAACCAAAAATAGAGCTTAAAACTAAAAAGGGCTTTATTTTCGGTTTCCTCATGAAAAATTGGTCCAGTACACCGTATTTGAACATTTTGCATGAAACATTGTGGGAGGAGATGCATTTTGAATGCTTTTGCTTTTTGAAAAAAGAGAAATGCGAGAAAACAGCAAATGTTTGTGTCGAGAACGCAAGAAAACCAATGCGGAATGCAAGAAAACCTATGCGACTGTGTTTCGGACAAATCGGCTCTATCTTGAAAACTATTCAAGTTGCAGAAAATCTGAAGTGAGTTTCGGAAATGGCAAAGTCTGGGCTATAACATGAACATAAAAAGAAAAAGATCTTTTATCCACGTGTTTGCAAAAAACGTGGTTTACCCCCCCCCCCTTAAAGTCGGATGTTGCGATATGATCTGCCACTGGTGCAGTTGGAGAACAGGTCACGAGTTGGGAGTTGAAGTCGTTGCTACTATTTATAGTGGAAGATAAATTGGAAAATGCATGGGAGATTGTGTGGTTCTGGTGAACTTCAACTTAGCTCTGAGTTGAAGGAGGTGGGGGTCCACCTAAAAATGATTTTGGCCACAAAAGTTGTTGTGTTCCCATGAAGAATTGTCGGTCTGTTTCGGTTTCCACTCATGCTGTATTCATCTTCCAAAGTGCATCACCTTTAAAAAAATACTGGTGTCTTCAGTGACTGAAGGTTTGGGACAAAAATAAAACTTGCCACTTCGTTTCTGGCACCTTTTGAGTTTGGTACGGCAGTGGTGGAATTTATGTACTCATGTATGTGCTTTTTCCATATAACTGTTAAACTTTGTTCTCTTTCTTTTTACTCTAACGCAGCAGAAGTTAAAGCACCAGATTACAACGTTTCTACTTTTTAACGTCAGATTTTGACCTCGTTTGTGAAAGAGGGTCTTACATTTCTGCAGCATGGATTTTTTTTTTTTTTTGTAAAATCTGAACAGTTGTAATTTTTTACAATGATGAATACATTAATTCCGCCACCAGGGTTCAAATTTAAGTTAAATAAGTCACATCGTGACATCGCTTTTATGCAGGAATCCTGCAAAGTTCGGCCAAATGATTTCCTATAGCGTGAATAACTCTGGAGCACTGAACTGCACAATAGAAGCGTAACAATGTATTTTCTGTTGGCCAAAAACATTGCAGGTTTTTCCAACTCAGACGGGTAAGAAAGCATGCGCTCCATTGAAGTTGAGAGTTAAAAACTGTTTCCAAAGCTGCCGGGATGCTAATTTTGAAGATACAGCATTAAAACTCTACGTACTCAAAGAAGAAAGATAGCTGGTTATGTGGGTGGAAATTCCTTTTCAGTTGGACAACATTCCACGATGCAGACCTGCAGCGGTTTAAAAATCATTAGAGTTACAGTTCCAGATATCTGTCTACAATTGCAGTGGTCAAAGTTCACGGACGTGATTTGCACTCAGTAGATGTGACGGCAAGCAGCATTGACAATCAATTGGTGAACCCCAAGCCATGATGAGCCAGATGGCGAGGGTAGGTAGGTTAGGTCAGATCAGGTTTGGTTGGCTTTAATTAAGAAATGTCGGAAAGAAACGGCGAATCACGCCTGCGAACTTGGCCAACATACAGGGTAGCCCATAAGTCTGGCCATAGGAAAAAATGAAAATTTGCTGTTTTATCAAATATTGTGATCAGAAACTTTTTCTAGCTCTAACCATGTCTCTCAACACTTTAATCGGAACAACATGCGAACATTTTGGGATGAACAAAGTCCTTGAACATAGCAAAAAATTGAATTTGCTGTTTACCACATTTTACGATTTGTGACTTTTTCGAACTCCCACCACAGATGTCACCACTTTATTCGGACTAAAATTTCCGAATAAAGTTCTGACATCCGAAGTCAGAGGTGCAAAAAGCTTCAGACCACAAAATAGGATAAAAATAGCAAATTTACATTTTTCCTGTGGCCAAAGACTTCAGGACACAATATAAGGGGGGCCCACCAATATAAGGGAAGATGAAAGTTCCGAAAATTTCTCACATTTTCAGATGCACTTCTCCCTGATACTGTGATGTTTTTTGAGCATTTCGGTCCAAAAATGAGCAAAATCCGTTGAGAAATGGCTTCTCAAGAGCAAATTCCAGCATGCGATGCAAATGCGTCTGCAGCATTTTCAGCATGTCTCCAAAAACAGACTGTTCGAAAACCTCGTTTTTCTCGCATTTTGATTTCCGGTTGTAAAAAAAACTTGCGAACATCATATTTCAGTCATTTTGAGGGTTAGAGAGGCGAAATTTGGTATACTTACGTAAAAAAGCATGCTGAAGGGACTGACAGAGCCGGATTTCTCAGTTTTTTCACCCAAATCCACCAAATAGCATCTCATTGCATAAATAATGGTTTGTTTTTTTACCGCGAGTAAATTTTTACAGAAAAACATGACCTTAGAGTGAAAATTTTAAAATTTGGGCTCTTATCAGTCCCTTTTTCAGCATTTTTGGTCCAGAAACACATATCACTGCTTCAAAATTGGTTCTGGCCTTTCAGTTAGACCATCGCAAAGAAAGTGCTAACTTTTTATCTTATTTGTTGAATATCAAGGGAACCAGGTGAGGTACAGCATTGAAATTTTGCACAGGCATTCCTCTCAAGGGGCTAATTATGCCCTCCAAATTTCAGCAAAATCGGTCAACAAACACCGAAGTTGGTCCGCCAGGGTGGTCCCCCCCTTAAACACAAGAAAAAGACATGGCCTTTGTCCGTTCGTTTTGAGAATCCGAAGACGCAACGTTTCACTCCCTCCTTCCTCGTGGAGCTTTGTCAGGCGGCACTGACGAATGACTGACGTCAATGTGTTTATTATTGTTCAATATGACGTGTCCTGATGTAATTCCTGTTCGTGGCGCAAGTGCAGAAATCGGCCAAAGACTTTTTAGCTTCCCTGTATACGAGGGGCATCCAAAAAGTTCCTGCAATGCCGTCGTGAAAACTATCATAAAGGTTCATCGTTCTTTCCATCACATGCCTTCAATGTTATCCTTTTTCTACACAATGGCATGCTTGCATCGGATCTGAGGCTGTCTGATGTTCCGGTACCGGGTGTCCCGATTAATCCTTCTTATTCCAGCATCCACAGCTGTGTCGAGCTCTTTTGGACGAAAAGTGACAGCCCAGGGAGGAGAACCATGAGCACCGAGAACAGGTGGAATTCAGGGGACTTCATTTTTGCTGGATGCTGCAAAATTTTCCACTACCACTTTGTCAGAAGACCAATAATTACTGCGGTTAACTTGTGATGACATGCATTGACATGGAGAATGGTGGGCTTGGCAAACAGAATCTCGGGTGACTCTACGGACAGCTCTCACGGATTGCAGGTATCAGCACACCTCTGAAGAATGGTTGCTTGAAGTCCTGCAGCATACGTTGTTAAATGATCTATAAAAAGCTGTGCACAGGTCGTCATTTGATTAACTGTTCGTTTGTGCCCGATTTTCTCGCAGCCTTCACAGGGATCATTCTCAATGCTCCTTCTCCCAAGCGTTTCATCCATTCTGCCACACACGATAAGAGAGGGCACTCTCACTACATGCCTCCACAAAAGCTACATGCACTTCCCGAGTTGTTTTCCCTCGGGCAGATTCAATATTAATGTGTCGACTTTGCTCAACTGTTGTAAAACTCTGGCCATGGCATCAATCCAATGTCAGTCAATTTGCAATTTTCTGGGCACAAAAGCACAGAATACCTTACAAAAACACACCGCTGGAAAGAAAAAGACAGGCAGGAAAAAATTAAGCAGGTGTTGCAGGAACTTTTTGGATGACACTCGTAGACAAGTCTGGAACTGTTACCATCATTGATCCACCTTTCTCCCCTGTAGGCCACGGTCAAGGGCATCTCCAAAATATTTTCGAGACGCCCTTGACCGTGGCACTCTTGCCTGCAGGGGAGAAAGGTGGATCAAATTGTAACAGTTCTAAAGACCTATCTACAGGATGTTTCAGAAATCTTTGGCCACACTTCGTTTTCCGCATCGTGGCATTCTGAACAAAAACTGTTGTGACTTTATGTCGTCCGATGATGACTTCTTCTGGGGGTACTCACCGAAAAAAAAACGGGACCACACAGCAATTCATGACATCACATTGAGGTCACTAAAGAACACCTATAAAACAAATTGCAAAACGCAAATGCTAAACAACACATGCAGGGGGTTCACCCCTGACATCAAATGTGTGCGAAATTTGACTTCAATCCGGCAGTAAACAGCGGAGTAGCATTTTTGGTTTTCACCGCTCTTAAATTAAGAGTATCGTACAGGGTGCATCATTCTGGAAAAATCAGAAGAGAACAGTGGAATTTTGACCTCTGGCTAAATCACGATATGCTCCTGAGTTCTGCCTTAAAATATGGAAAATGCCAAGTGGTCCACTAATTATGATTGGGAACGGGTGTGACTAAAATGCTGAACCTGCTAGTCGTGCTTGTCCTTCTGGAAACCGGCTTGTCCTGCTGGTAAATGGTTCGGCATGTCAGGTTTGTGTTTGGTTATCCTAACCTAAACTAACCTAACCTGGCCCAGGCAGGTTCAGCGTTTTAGTCACTTCCATTTGGAACTGCCAGAACCAAAACTCATATTGCCAGAAGTAACTGAAACTGCCTAATGATAATATTCAATAGGCATTTTGCATGTTTTTTGCGACAACAGTGACTCTCAAACTCCAAATATTGCCTTGTGGACCGTTTTGGCTTTGTGCTTTTTTTGCTCAATAGTCTTGCATCAGAAAATGTGATGTTGCATGCCATCTCAAAACGTTTTTTTTATCAGCGTGAGTAAAACATCCGTCTGAAGGTGAAGCTTCAAGATTAGCAACAGCAGAAAAATATCCAACATTAAAATGGTGTGAAGATGGACCTGCATTTTTGATAAAGATGCTTGATAAAATGGCTTCCAATCGGAATATCATTCACCTCACCACATATTTTGCATGCAATTTTTGTCTTTTGATCACGTTTTTCTCAGCAAGTTTTCCATGTGGGGAGATGGAAACAATATGTCTTCAAAGACAAATTGCCTGGCCTGGTTGGTGCTTGGATTGTTATCCTTGAAAATGATATTGCGAATATCAGGATCAAGGAGTGGAATGTTGCAAAATTCGTACAAATAAAAATGGTTTTGATCACCCAATTCTGCATGTCAACGTTCAAAAAATGATTGGAACTTTCCGGAGCACCAACTGAACCTTCTACAGAATTATTTGAGCTATCAATGCCTAAACCATTGAATTGAAGTTCTGGAACATGCTCCCCAAAAGTGAAATGAGTAATTTGAGTTTTCATGCCTACTTAACAGCCATCTTGATTTCTGCTTCGGAAGAGTTTGGGCTTGTTCCCTTGGCACCCACTTGAACAATATCTTGAGCGTTTGTGAGGTGAGTTGTCACGAATAAAGGAATGTTTACTGCAAAGGTAAGCAAAACTTGATCGTTCAGGGAGTGTTGGATTTGACAGATCAGCAGTGTTTTGTGCTTTGTCTGACTTTACCATCACAAGTCCAATTATTGAAGTAAGAGCGACTATACAGTACGCGTTTGGATCTTTTACTCATGTAGCTGTCTGCTATCGCCATGCTATCAATGCGTCTCTCACCGTGGGGTGATCCAGTGTGGGTTAAAGCTAATCCGAAGTTGCGAATTAATTTTTTCCATTCAATTTTATGGCAAAATTTACTTCCCAACCTCGGATTAGCGTTAATCCACACTGGATCACCCCACGGTCAGAGTCGCCGAACACCGGTTTGCATTTTTCTGCGAATTTCTCACAACCGCTACGATTCTGTTTTTCATGCTGTACAGGGCACCACAAAAGCACAAAAATGCGAGCATGCATCGCACTTTTCTTGGTGCGCCAATGACTTATAGCAACTCAACATTTCGACGTTGTTGCAAGTTATATCCACGGTTGCATGCAGCCAGCAGCGACATGAAGAAGAGAAAAGCTCATGTTTCCCAGCATCCAGAGGGGGTTACGCAGGACCTGGTTTATTCGTAAATGGGTTCAAACAGGCACTTTAAATTTCAAATCTACCAGAGCCCCGTTGGCAAATCGGGTGGAAGCAAATGGGGTAATTTTCAAAAAAATGTCTGGCGAGAAAATCAGTCAATTGCCGCGTGCAGGAAACCAGATGAAGAGGGGTAACATACTCTACCACACTAATCAGGCAAGGAAATCAGAAAGTGGCATGCAAACCACGACATAGCCCAGTGAGTAAGATTGGTGCGTGTGTGACAACCTAAACAGGGCCACTGCATCTGAAGCACCCTGTTTATAACGCTTGTGGAAAGGCATGAGCAAAATTATCGCAAAATGATCAAAACACCTGCCAACAAGAGCATTGAATCGCCAGGATGGGGAGTCGCAGAAAAATCCACTGTATACTCTCGCATCAGTGCATGGCACTCTGCTTCGGGCCTGAATCAAACAACATTTTGGATGCACTGGAAATGATTATCCTGATGTATCTCTATTTTTCTGTTTCTTATAGCATAGCGAAGCAGAGCTTGGCAAAGCACAGCCCCCAATTTCAAAAATCAGAATTCCCTGTTCACATTTTGGGTTATGAATTTCCCACAGGGGATACCTGTACCAGCAGGAATTGGGAAATCACGTTTCAATTTGCTCGGTTGCAGTTCAGAAAGATTATTGAAATTGATTTTTGTTTTTTAAATTCCAACATTGTGACGCCCCTATACAATGGAAATGGAGCCGGAGGGCAGCTTTGCCGCCACTGGAAAAAACCGGGATGGGCACTGACCCTCCAAAAACCCAGCTGCTGCTCCCTGTGTTGGACGATCTCGACAGATCCAGACTCCAGACTGTCCTTCCCATCTCATCAGAAAGGAGCATTTTTCCACAGAGCGAGAAAATCGGTAATGATGGCAAAGAAGAATGGATTTCAAATGATTCCCCGTCAACACTGCCAAACACTTTCGAGTGCTCTGTCAAGTCGGGGTATCCCGGTTCTTGGATTCCCGTTTCTTGGATGGACATGGTAATGGTAATTACAGCATCAGAGTTTGCGTTTTTAACGCAATGGAAGCTCAGGTCAGGTCATGGCTGGTCAGGTTTGGTTAGGTTAGGTTGGATTTGGTCATCTGTTGAGCTGGCATTTTGTTTTGAAGCCGTATTTTCGCTCGCTGAAATGACCAATACCACTTCATCCAAGAAACGGGCTGGCACCCTGTTGTGTGGTCTCATGCATTCCCCGACCCTGTGGACGTGTCAGTTTCTGTGGTGGCCGACCGTTGACGCTGCAATAAATTTCTGTTTCAAATACGAATTTTCGAAACGCACCAAAATCCGAAGTTGCATCGCGCAATTATTTTTCTGACGGTGATATAACGCGCAATAAAGATTTTGACAAATTTTTCAACAGAAGGAAAAAACGCCGGGGCGTCCCGAGCAGAAATGCATTTTTTCTCCCAACATCGCACTGTGCACTTTTTCGGATGCCAAATTCGACGTTCCAAAAATCGGTTTGACGTCATTCCGATTGGACGTTTTCCGTTTATACGTTATTCCGGTTGCGTCATTCCCATTAGACGTGCGGTTAGACGAATTTTCCATAGAGGTTCTTTGCTGACGTCTTGTTTGAAAAATCGATGTTATTTCCGTCCACTTTATCCAAATGACTCAGCTGAAGGAATCTTCGGAAAACTCTTAACGATTTCGAGCTTCAGGGGAGCCCTTTTTTTTTTTTCATTTTTTTTTTTTTTTTTTTTTTCCTTTTTTTTTTTTTTTTTTTTTTTTCCCGTCGGCTGCTTGCGCGTGCGGACGCGTTTTCCGAGGTTTGGTGCGTGCTCCGCTGATTTTGTCGATTTTTTGATTTGATTTGTTTTTATTTCTGCTTTTCTCTCAAATTATGTTTGTTCTTGGTTAATTTTCTTCTTTCTTTCTATTTTCTTGGTTCTATCGTCCTGTTTTCTCTCCATTCTTCCTTTCTTCTTCGTTTAAAAATCTGCTGCTTTCCTTCTTTTCCATTTCCGAATTTTCCCTTTTCTGAACCATTGTCATGGAGACTCCGACTTCAAGAGCCTCCGGTTCCAGACTGCAGTCGCCTGTCAGTGATGAATATTGCCGGGTGAACTGCAAGTTTGGAAACTCTGGTGAAGGGAAGATGGTGCTCTGCGATGGTTGCTCCAAATACTTTCACTTCGAATGCGTTGGCCTTCTCAAAACCAAGTCCATTCCAGCATGGGCTTTGTGGTTGTGCGAGGATTGTATCGGGGATTTTCGTGAGATGAAAAGCCTCCTCATGCATTTGAGAGTTCTTTGTTCTTCTGGTCTTCCAGCTGCGGCAGTGGCCGAGTCTTCCGCAGTGGCTGTTCCTCCGGCAAAGCCTGCCATTGTGAATGATTCCCCCCCTGTGGGTGATCCTGCTTCACCTACTGCCGATAGGGTAACTTCTGCTGTTCCTTCAGCTGCAGTGGTGGCCAGGCCTCCTGCTGTTGCTGTTCCTCCTGTTGTGGTTGTTGGCCATCCGGAACCTTCTGTTGCTCCATCTCCTCTGGCACTTTCTCGTGCTCTCATGAGTCACTCCGATAAGCCTCTCATCCTCTCAGCTGTACCTTCGGTTTCCTCTCCCATTGGCCCGCTTTCTTCTGCATTTCCACTTCTTGGGTGTGTGCCCAAAGTTGTCCCGGGAACTCTTTCCTACGCGAACATTGTCTCAGCTCCTCGCTGCAGCCCTTTGTTAAGCCCTCTCTGCAGTTCCGGGTCTTCTGCTGTAGCCGGGGTCATTCCGACCAAGAAACGGCCTGTCTTGAAGTCTTCAGTTGCTGCAGTTGATTTGACCGCTGTGCAATCACCGCCACTCTCCTTGCCTGAAGTCAGTAAAGTCCTTGCCTGTTCTCTGCCGATCAATGATCCATGTACAAGCTCTTCCTCAGCTGAATCTATTTCTGGCCAGTCTCACACTACAAAGAAAAGTTCCAGGATACTGATCATTGGGGATTCCATGATCAAGCATTCAAACTGCCGTCCAGCCGCTGGTACAGAGTTCCGATGTCTTCCTGGTGCCACCATTTCCACAATTTCATCCTCATTGAAAGCCATTCCAAAATCCCAGGCCCAAGGTTACTCAACCATTCTTGTGCACGCTGGTGTTAACGATATCCTAGGCGGTGCATCACCAGAAATTGTTCTTCGCAGTCTCTCAGATTTCTTTCTGTGCTGCAGGAACCAGTTTCCTGGTGCCCGCTTGATCTTTTCTGCCATCATTGCTAATGATCGCGTTCCACTAAAGTCTCTCTATCTCTTGAACTCCAGGGTTGCTGCACTTTGCCAGCAGTTGGGTGTCTCTTTTTTGGATGCTAATTGTTGGTTCCCTTCTAATTTCCTTGCTAGAGATCGTCTACATCTCAATGATCACGGAAGCAGGATTCTTGGGAATCTGTTTCGCAGCATTTGCCTGCCTTTCTCAAGCTCGCTGTTGGGAAACTGTCCGCTCTCCTTCCAAAAACCTCATACTTAGCTCTACAGAAGCCTAAATCTCGTCCCACTCTAACATCTCTCGCTATCTTGTGTGCTCCATTCACCTTAGATTCTCTGGTTGAATTTTCTGTGTTGCAGAAGAGTTGCTATTTGCGCTCAGGCAGACCACAGACAAACTCTCTTGATTCGCATCTCTCTGTCCTTCAGTTGAACTGCCGCAGCATTCGCAACAAATCCAACGAGCTCGCGACTCTGCTCGAAATGCATGATCCCGACGTTTTAGTTCTTACTGAAACTTGGCTTGATGACAGCATTGGCACTCATGAATTCCTTCCATCTTACTTCACTGTGTACCGTAGGGACCGCTGCAAATTTGGCGGTGGTGTCTTGGTAGGCATTCGGTGTTCACTAAATTCCTCTCTTGTCTTTCTCAGCTCTTCACACGAATTTCTCATATGCTCCGTTATTCTGAAGTCATTAGGTAACAAACCATTCCACATTGTTGGTGGTTACCGTCCTCCTGATTCTTCTTCGAACATTTTCCAAGAAATTTCTTCGGAACTTGTCAGTCTTGGTCTTTCTGCAGATTTGGGAGATCCTCTGCTGATAGCTGGTGACTTCAATCTTCCTGGTGTGAACTGGGACACTCTCTCCCCTATTCCAAATTGCTGTTATGGCCTCTCTGCCAACCGAGCTGCTATTGAACTCTGCCTTGATTTCGGCCTTGATCAGACGGTTAAGGTTCCTACTAGGCCAGCTTCAAACTCCATTTTGGATATTTTTCTGTTGCGTCCAATCCATATTCTAAATGCAATCTCTGTCGAAACGGGGATAAGTGATCACATGGCAGTTCTGCTTACTTTATCCTTGTCAATTTCAACTCCGGAATCAGAGCCTCCTGTCTTGATCAGTGACTTCTCACAAATTAACAGTGCTGGTTTTTCTGACTTCTTGCTGGGCTCATTTCTTTCATTTCGGGAAAAATATCTGTGCTCATCTATTGACAGGCTTTGGTGTGATTTCGAGTCGATTATTCAACACGGCATCAGTCAGTTTGTTCCTTCTCGCATCAAAAGGCCCCAATCCAGATCATTTTTTATAACAAACCCCCCGCATATTCGCTACCTATCTCGCCAATGTAAAAAATACTACAAATTTCGTCATTATTCTGAAGTTCATGCCAGAACCTATGATCTTCTCTGCTCTGAACTCATGGCTGCGAAATTGGATCATGAAAATCATCTCCTTTCTAGTCTATCTCTCAGGCCAGGTACATGCAACTCAAATTCCCGCAGTTCTTTACAAAACGCTTGGAAGCAGGTAAATAATAGGTACCGTGGGTCAGTCACTATCCCATCCCTAAAATTCCGTGATGGTTTGGCCGTTTCACCATCTGAAAAGGCTGAAGCGCTTGCTCTACAATTTTCTTCTTCATATTCTGCTGACAATTTTCCAGCTTTGTTCTGCCAGCTCCATCCAATTGCTCCTGGGCAGGATCCTACCTTCTCGATTACCTTTTCTTCAATAGTGTCTGCAATCAGGAAATCCAAATCATCCTCTTCTGGCCCTGATGGAATTCCTGGATCTCTTCTGAAATCCTTCCCACACGAATTTTCTGCCTATCTGTACCTTCTCTTCAACAAGTCCTTTTCTTGTGGCACACTCCCCGATGCATGGAAGGCAGGGAGTATTACGCCTATATTCAAGAAGGGTGATCCTTCACTGCCAGCTAATTACCGGCCCATCAGTCTGACGTCTTGTGTGTGCAAGCTGATGGAAAGGCTGATCTCGGACTACATTAGGCAGTTTCTTAATGCCACCGATTCCATCTCCCCTTTTCAGTTTGGTTTTCGTCCTGGCTGGTCTTGTGAACTGGCCCTTGCAAAGTTCACCCACGAGGTTGCATCCTCTTTTGACAAGGGTGCCGATGTAGATGCACTGTTTCTGGACTTTAAAACGGCCTTCGACGTTGTTCCACACAACGCTCTGATGTTTAAATTGCAGCGTTTAGGCTTACCTATCCCTATTATCTCTTGGATTGGCAGCTTCCTCAGCAACCGGACACAGTCTGTTTCTGTTTCTGGAACTAAATCTCCATCTTTTCCTGTAACTTCAGGTGTTCCTCAAGGTAGTGTGTTGGGCCCTCTTCTATTCCTCATCTTCATCAATGATCTTCCTGACGTCATAACTTCTTCAAGAATAATGCTATTTGCTGATGACTGCGTCCTCTACAAGATTATTCACTCTGTTTCTGATGTCGTCTTGTTGCAAGATGATCTTGCTTCCCTTGACTCGTGGAGCCTTCATTGGGGCCTTGGCCTGAACGGATCAAAATGTGCCCATGTCAGGTTCTCAACTAAATTGCATCCTCTTCAGTCTTCTTATGCTCTTCCTTCGTCAGGTACAACATTATCAACCTCATTGTCCTGCAAATACCTTGGTGTGACACTTTCATCTGATCTGTCCTGGAAACTACACATTACCAACATTGCACGCAATGCCAATTTTGCTCTTCTCAAAATTCGGCGTCTTTTCAAATCCTGCTCACCTTCAACCAAGGAAACACTTTATATTTCACTTGTCCGTCCACTTCTCGAATATGCCTGCATAATCTGGGATCCGTACCAAATCTCCCTCGTTGATGAGCTTGAAAAAATTCAGCGTAGGGCTGCTCGTTTCGTCAAGAATGATTTTTCTCGCCATTCAAGCGTGACTTCGATGCTTTCCTCTCTGAACTGGCCTTCACTCTCCGATAGGCGTTCTCAGTTTAGGTTGTCAGCTCTAAGTAAGATTTTTACTCATAATGGTGGCTGGTCATGTCTATCTGAAACCCTTGCTCTTCCCGATTACTTTGGTCGCCATGACCATACTTCCAAGATCCGCGTTTATCAACCTTCTAAGAACATTTTTAAGTATTCTTTCATTCCCAGAACCATTGTAGACTGGAATCGTCTATCCCAGAATTCGGTGGATTCCTTTCTGACTCAACCCTTTTCCTGAAGTTCCTCATCTGTTATTTTCTCTGGCATTCGTAGTGAAAACTACTCTTATCTCCTAGGGGCCCAAATTAAGACCTGGGATTAGATTCGATCCGGTGCATTACGAGGGGTTGATAAAGATGAGGTCAGGGAACGGGTCAGTGACTCATGCCCAGACCTAAGCCGGGAACCTGCCCGGAGTCGGCGGCCCATTTGGTGGGCCCCCCTCTGCGTGGTCAGTGCAAACCTTTTTCACGCAGCTGGGAAGAGGGAGTGTGCGTACTGCTGGCGAACGCCGCTGGTGCTTCCGTGACTCCCTGCGCTAGTTAACCGGCAGTTGTCGGACAGCGCTATCGCCGCGCGACTGACGCAAGGCGAACCCATTCCCCCGATGTAGTGCTCCGGAAAGACTACCTAGGAACCTATGTGGGTCAAACTGTGTTATCTTCTACTTCTTTTTCTTCTATCTAATCTCATGTTGTTGGCTTTGTTTCTTCATATCGTCATTTCCCTACCTTCTTCCTTTTCTCTCACCTACCTATGTCTAACTTTTATTCGCTTCTTTGCATATTTTCATTTGAGATTGCGAATGGGTATGTTGTGGTGTGCGTGTGTGCTGGTTAATGCTGCAGGCTTGATGCTGATGGTAGGGGGGTCTTGTTTGGGTCGCGTGTGTATGACTGTTGTGTGCCTGTATTGAATGCTATATGACTAGGCCCCGTCCACATTCCGATGATATGTCCTATATCTACCCTCCTCACCCCTCCTTCCTTTACCTACCCTTTCCTATCCTTACGAATATTGCAGCCGACGGTCGCGTGTCCTTCCCTTCCCTCCCTTCCCCTTCCCAGGTATATGATGACATTTGCTGTCATATGTGAGAACTTGCTGTTCTCCATTGACGATTGCCTCGTGGCATAATAACCTGCTGAAAGCAGCGTCTGATACCTATACCTATACCTATACCTCAAAGAGGTCGAAACTGGTAAAAATAACTTTTCAGTTTTTCATCCAGTCGACAACACGTGTTCCGTGATCGTTTTTTCCAGTTTTGACCTCTTTGAGAAAGGGCTCCTCCGAAGCCCGAAATCAATAAGAGTTTTCCCTGGATTCCCTTCTTCAGTCACCTCTGGAGCTGATCACATGGATAAAGTGGACGTAAGTCCGGAGACGTTCGAAAAATTATATGTTATTCCGATTGACGCTTTTCCGGTTGGACGTAAAATTAGACCCAACAAAAATTTGACGTTATTCCGCGCACCCGTGGTTGGGCAAAAAATATGCGAAGTGATGACCGTGTATTTGTTTGGCAAGCAGGAACAATGTCTAATTTTCGGAATGGAGGCGCGGAAGCAGCGAACCAAACTCAACACATCCTACCCTAACCTTAAGTTAACCAAATCCCTTCCCCAACCTCTCGCCTGTTTTTCCAAGAGTTGAGTTTCGTCTGGGACGAGAATCCGCGGAATTTTTTGACGTCAACATTTTTTTGAAGTTGTTCTGCGCGCGTATTTTCGAAACCTACCGAAATCGCAGGTTGCACTGACGTCATTACAACAAAAACCTCATTTAAACACTACTAACGAAAAATTTTAAAGCTATTTCAATCTGACCTAACCTTCCCACTTTACATTGACCTGCTCTTTGCTTCCGCCTTCCCACTGGTGTCCACCATCCGAAAAATATGAAAAAAGTCCCACAGCCACAAAAAAAAGCGGTCATCTGCTGGAGTCGATCCCCACGCTTCGGATTAGTTGTCCAGTGCCTTGACCACTGGATCACCGATGCAGCTGCCGAAATTCACTTTCGAGTTTGCTTATGACAAAATTGCTTTGAGAGCGTCTGTTGAAAAAATGACGTCAGTGCAACCTGCGATTTCGGTGGGTTTCGAAAATAAGCGTTCCGCGCAGCATAATTTTTTTTCCCGCTCCACTTCCGCGGACCAGGAGCTCGCAAGCATAATTTTTTTTCCAATCCACTTCCGCGGACCAGGAGTTCGCAACAGCCAATCACGTCGTCTCAAATTGCGACGTCATCAATTTTGGGATTTTTGCATTGCCACCGCTTTTTGCCATTTGGCATGTTTGCCACCGCTTCGCAACTCTTTCAGGGTCACAATAAGGTTAGGTTTGGTCAGGTTAGGTTAGGTTTGGTCAGGTTTGGTTTGGTTAAGGTAGGTTTTGAAATTTGGATGTTGAAATTGGCTGGAATTCCCAACAGCCAATCAGAGGCGCGCCTGCGGAAGTAGATTGGAAAAAAAATATATGCAGCTCGCAACAGCCAATCACGTCGTCTCAAATTGCGACGTCATCAATTTTTGGATTTTTGCATTGCCACCGCTTTTTGCCATTTGGCATGTTTGCCACCGCTTCGCAACTCTTTCAGGGTCACAATGGGATTAGGTTAGGTCAGGTTAGGTTAGGTTTGGTCAGGTTAGGTTTGGTTTAGGTAGGTTTTGAAATTTGGATGTTGAAATTCGCTGGAAATCCCGACAGCCAATCAGAGGCGCGCCTGCGGAAGTGGATTGGAAAAAAAGTGCTACCGCGCAACACATCAATTTGGGCAAGAAACAGCAGGAATGCAGCCCAAACAAACCCGTCTGAGAAGGGGGTCCTGGGGGGCCAACTTCACAGACATGTGCAATCGGAATGTTTCAGGGCAAAATGTCTGCATGATTTAGTACAAAATGAGCTGTCAATTGCACAGTCAGCCGTGCAGTATTCCCCACCGCAACTCACGCTCAGGCTCAAGTCAATAACCAACTCAATGGACAGATTTGTGCTGCGAAAATATCATTTCTATGCACAATACTTATTCAGCTGAAATACAAATACAGCCCAGAAATTTGAATTTTTGATGATTGAATGCGCCTTCAAAGATGGCGACAGCGCTGTGCGTGTGGTTTTTTGATTTCACATTTGTTTGTGGGAATAACTGATGAGCAGTATTCTGATCCATGGAACCGACGCATAATTTTTTTTTCCAATCCACTTCCGCGGACCAGGAGCTCGCAACAGCCAATCACGTCGTCTCAAATTGCGACGTCATCAATTTTGGGATTTTTGCATTGCCACCGCTTTTTGCCATTTGGCATGTTTGCCACCGCTTCGCAACTCTTTCAGGGTCACAATGGGGTTAGGTTAGGTCAGGTTAGGTTAGGTTAGGCCAGGTTAGGTTTGGTTAAGGTAGGTTTGAAATTTGGATGTTGAAATTGGCTGGAATTCCCAACAGCCAATCAGAGGCGCGCCTGCGGAAGTGGATTGGAAAAAAAAATGTGCGGAACCGACATTCTTTTCTTTTTTTCAGGGGTGTGCGAATCCTGGATTCGGATTCGGATTCGAGCTCGAATCCGAATCCAGGATTCGGATTCGAAAATTTGGGATTCGAAATTCGAATCCGGATTCGAGTTGGATTCGGATTCGAGGTTGTCAGGATTCGACAGGATTCGGATTCGAGCAACTCAGGATTCGGATTCGACAAAAGGATTCGAAAATCGCTTCGAATCCAACAAATTTTTTGGAAAAAGAAAACACCGAATGAAAAAAAATGCTGCCGCGCTTCAAAAAAAAAAAAAAAAAAAAAAAAAAATTCGCGGCCGCGAACGCGTTTTCCCGTTTTGAAAAAAAAAGAATGCGCCGTCGGCCATCTTTGAATTTCAAAATGGCCGCCGCCGCGTCCTTTTCGTGACGTGTGTGGCTTCGCGGTCTTTTCTTGGTGTTTTGTGGGACGAACTAAAATGCGGACGCGGACCAATGGGAGAGATGGCAGTCCGCAAAACAAGCGAATTTCGCGGAATCACAGGTAGGTTAGGTTAGGTTGGGTTGAGTTGGGTTTGAATGGGTTAGGTTAGGTTAGGTTGGGTTAGATTACAGGCATCTTGGTTTTTTTTTTTTTTTTCTATTTTATTATTCCTCATATTTTATTCAAGTTTAAAGTGATGCATGCACATTCCCGTCCAAGGATACATCGTTTGCTCATTCGAAGAGAATAGTTTATGAAAAAAAAAAAAAACGAAAAAATTGAAATATTCCTCTTACCACACATGTTATTGGTGAATGGTGAGTAGAGATGCACAACACAACAATATCAGACATCGGTGCAGGGGCAGAAGCCAGGTAGCATCAAAATCAGTTGCATGAAGTGAAGCACCAAAGAGTCAGATTATAAGGCAAGTCTCATTGTAAACGATAATCAAATGCAGTATCCCTAGACAGTGAGTGCACATGCAAGCACAAAAAAATGGGAAAAAGAAATGAGACAAGATAATTAATTTACTGTTCAAATAACAATTATTACAAAGTCGGAAGGAAACACCATAGAAGTTCAATGACTTCCTGAGGACAATACACACTGCAATTTGAGGGGAATGTAACTTTCTAGCATTGGGGATAAGTAAAAGAAAAAAAAAAATACCTAGAAGAAGAAGAACAAAGAAAAACTTCCTTCTCCTCGTCTCCTTCTTCATGAGAGGCCTCCAGGTGTTCTCGGATTTTGAGAGGGCAGTGGGCGGGCACTTAAGTAGTTACCTACTTTTTCAAAAGCCAAAGCCTCTTTGTACAACATACAAGGCATGGGCCTGGTTGTGACCAGCAACCCATGAAAATAGCCTCACTCAACTCAATAGGCAGAAAAATACTCAAATAAAAATTGTTCTTTAACCATGGAGGTTTGGAGGTTTTGAGGTCCAGATTCGCACTGCAGGGCCAGACCGCAAATTCCGCGATTTCCGCGTTTCAGAAGGACCCGTGTTTTGTTGTGAAATCTGTGGTGTGTTTCGTTGTTTTTGAGTTTTCTTTTCCCATGGGAAACTTTTTGCAGCACATTCAAGATTGCAGCCAGGAAAGTGGTGGGGAGATGTGGTCTTCAAGGACCACGAAAACTTCAACTTTATGAACTTGGTCACTGTGGAACCTGTTCTTTTTTGGGCTTCTTGCAATGATCATCACTGTCAACTGGCAACTTGTTGTGGGGCATTGGGGCTGTTTTGGCTTGGAAAAACAAACAAATGGCTGCTGGCAGTGTGATGGGACTGCCAGCCTGCTTGCTGGTGGTGCACTGGGGATTTTTGGAATTTGGCAGTTACCCCAGCTTGCTGGTGCTGGTGGGCAGTTGCTCAACTGAGCAAGGAAGGTGTTTTCTGCTTCTAGGAGGCACCTTGGGGCCTATCTAGGTTTCTCCAAACACACACACACACTCACCAAGCCGTGTTAATTTCCCAGAAAAAAATTGGGCATTCCCGAAAATATGGGCACCTGGACACCCCCTTTGACAGGTCAGGTTAGGTTAGAATAGGATAGGACAAGATCAAGACATCTTAGATTGGTTTGGATGGGTTTGGTTGAAGAGTCTCCAAGGGGGTGTCCAGTTGGGTGTCCAGGTGTCCACATTTTATGGAGCACCAAAAAATTGTTTCCGACGGCGACGGGATATCTTTCCTTTGGCAACTCAGGTTTTGGTTGTTGTCATCTTTCTTGTGGCTAGGTCCTTTTGGTCCAGCCGGCAGCCACTAGAAAGATGTCAATGACCAAAACCTGAGTTGTCATCTGTCAAAGGAAAGATGTCCCGTCGGAAACATTTTTTTTCTGGGAAATTGTTGCAATGGGAATGCTTGTTTGAAATTATTGGGAATGCTTGCTTACCCAATAAACAGGATTGGATAAGCAAGCATTTCGCACAAATTGCAGGTAGGTACCAAATTACCAATGCCAAACGGATCTGGTGGATTTGACTTCTATTCTAACACACTGCTTTCGTCAAGAGGAGAGTGTTCTGAGTTTAAAGCTTTCAAAACAAGAGCTGACTTCCAATTTCGACTTGCAATCTTGTGTTCGCCTATTTGCATTACATTGACGACGTGACATTAGCGACCGACAACTGCTGTCATCAGGTGCAGACACCGTCTGCTGGTAACAAACAACGACCAACACAGTCTGCTGAATCAGCGACCAATACCTACCGGCTGCTGAATCAGTGACGGACACTGGATGTAGAATCAGACCAACATCGCTTCCTGAAAAGTGTCCCGAGACGAGCTGTTGATTGCTGACATCAGCGGCCAACCGAATAGTGTCATTAGACGATCAGACATCAGCGACCGACACCACAGGATGCCCGCTGTGCTGATATCAGTGAGAGACACTAGGTAGCTATCTGCTTCTGTGAACAGCAGCGACTGCTGAATCAGCGAACCGACTCCGGCTGCTGAATTGGCGACCGACATCCCTAGTGATATTGTGTAAAGAAAGACCGACACGTGTTGACATCTGTCACCGATACCAGCTGCGGACATCAATGAGCGAAACTGTCTGCTGACAGCAGCGACCTACACCAACTACTGAATCAGTGAATGAAACTGGCTGCAGAATCAGCGACCGACACCGGCTGTTAGGTAAATCAGCGACCGACACTTCTGAATCAGCGACTGGGATCGGCTGCTGAATCAGCAACCACCATCGGCTGCTCAATCAGCGACCTTCACCCGTTGCTGAATCAGTTACCAATATCGGCTGGTTGCCGACACGGACCGACACCGGCTGCTGACACCGACGGCATCGGCTGCTGACATCGACCCACACTGGCTGCTGAATAAGCTGCTTACAGACCCGGCTTCTGAAACAGTGACCGAAATAAGCTTCTGGCTGCGACCGACACCGTCTAATGACAACTACCGACACCGGCCGATCAACGTCAATGCATAAAAGGGTTTCCCCATAGTAGAAGCAGATGCTCAAATCTAAGCCTGTGCTGCTCTATTTGGTTGGTTTTCATATTCTCTTGGAAAATGGATGCAGCATTGTTCCAAATACAAATAGCCCATGACACCAGGCCAACGACTTAGGCAATGCAAAGCACCCTACGTAAAATTGATTCTTTATACACTATTTACAAGAGAAAATGGTTACTTGAGGGAGGTGGGAGGTGCCACCTGCTTTATTCCATGATTACCAGAGAAAGATGACGATGTAGGCACATACCTACTTTATTCCATGATTTCCAGATGAGACGACAATTTCATTGTCGACGACAATGAATTTACTGTTCTCGAATTTCCAGTGTGTGTGGAACAACAAAGAGAAAAGCAACCTAATTGGTCTATCGAGTTACAAGTAGGTAGGCAGTAGGCACCTGCGTCGGTCATTTTCAGAAAATTGTTCGACTTCATATTTGAATTCGATATGTATTAGAGTTTTTCAGGCTAGTAGGCCTATTCAACTCGATTCGAATTCAATTTTTTACATCTTCTATTCGATATTTGATTCGAAGCAAAAAACCACTGATCGCAGAGCCCTGTGGCCCTGTCTGTCGCCTGTCAGACCTGAATTTGAAGCCAGATCATGCTCTGACATCTCGATTGAACAGTGACGTTGAGCAGCATGTGAGCAAATTTATGTGGGATGCGACAAAGTGATGGCTGTGGAACTTGCAACGTGCGTGAGGCCTTTTTGCCATCCGGTACACTCCAACAACGTAGACCTGCCTTACCTACTACCTAGTAGGTACCTAGAATCTACATAATATGGTACCTACCTTCCTGCATAAAATGTAGAAAAATGTTCAACTTGGCACCGCAGAAAACCTCCCATGAATCTCATAATACTGCCACTCAAACATTATTTTTTCATTCAAGTGTTGCATTGATAATCATGATTTGAAAATAATGTGGAAACTGGAAAATGGTGCAAATAAATTTGTACACCGCCGCAGAAAAGTACTGTTTTGGCATCTACCCCTATTCTGGGATTCGAGGAGGATTCGGATTCGAGCCCATTTGGATTCGAGTGGATTCGGATTCGAGATTTTTTTTGGGATTCGGATTCGGGTTCGATTTTCCAACCGGGATTCGGATTCGGCTCGGATTCGAGCTTATGGAAAAAAGAGAGATTCGGATTCGAGATTTTGGGATTCGAAAGGATTCGCACATCCCTACGTTTTTTTGCATGCAATAAGGTGTCTTTTCATCATTGGATGTTGTTTTTATAATGGTGCTTTGTGTTCACTGTGCCAGCAGCTTTTCTGTGCCACAGCAGCTTTTCTGTGCCACTGTGCCACACGTTCCAGCAGCTTTTCAGCAGGTCCACTGGTGGTTCAGCAACGTTCCAGCAGCTTCTCAGCAGGTCCACTGGTGGTTCAGCAGCTTTTCAGCAGGTCAACTGGTGGTTCAGCAGCTTTTCAGCAGGTCTATGGTGGTTCAGCAGGTGTACTGGTGGTTCAGCTTTTCAGCAGGTCTACTGGTGGTTCAGCAGGTCTACTGGTGGTTCAGTTGTGTAGGTGTGTATGTGTGTGTGTCTGCTTGGGTGTCTGAAGTGATTGCTATATGACTAGGCCCCGTCCACATTCCGATGATCTCTTCGCGGTCCTTTCCCCTCCTTTTCCCTTTACTCCTCCTTTCGATAATGCAGCCGACGGTCGCGTTCCCTTCCCATCCCTTCCCCTCCCTTCCCTGGTATATGATGAACCTCTGCTGTTCACAATTGATGATTGCCTTTATGGTATGAAAACTTGTAGAACAGAGTAAATCTGATACCGATGCCGATCTGATACCGATACTGGTTCAAAATTGCCCCTACAAATGGGTATGGAATTATCGTGATGGACTGTGGTGGATAATCTGATGGATGGTGTGTAATTTTTCCCACTTATGTAAGTACCTATGCCTGTCTGAATGTTTGTGCCGTGCCGTTGTAGGTCAAGCAGTTCAAATTGATGCCAGTTCGTATGGTTGGAGATAAAAAGTGTGGCCAGTTTTGTTGTTTCATTCCTTTGGGTTATGGTGGTCCAACCTTTCAGGTGGTTAGGACGGAGAGGACCCGCGACAATTGGGAGACTGTGCATCTCGGGTGTTGCATGAGTGACCTAAATCTGCAGGACAGACGGCTGTTTTGTTGCAAGGGGGTCGGAAATGGCCGCAGTGGCAAATCTTGTTTTTTCATTCTGGCTTCTGTTGTTTTTGTTTTTTGCTTTCACCTCAAACCCCACATCCAGTTATTTTTCGTTGGGGCTTGGCGTCAAGCCACCCATACATCATAAAAAATCCAATTTTAGAAAATTTTCTCTGGCTCCTTCCCATGATTTTTCCGATATCGCCCTGAAGGCTCATGGGTCAATTTCTCTTGGTAGATAGAATTGGATTTTTGGTCGTGGTGAACCACCTGTTGAAGTTAACCAGATGGGGCCTAAGTCTCCTTCTCATAGAGTGAACATTATTCGGAATAGTATTTCTCCTCCTGATAGGCTCAGTATAAAATTCACCCTTTCATTGTTACTTTTTAAT
>JASGXE010000623.1:0-30862 GCA_030068105.1 Sinentomon sp. SZTP_YWyxl
CCCCAAGTGGACCACCGACAAAGACCTAAGCAGAGAAATTCTGTGAAAGGATTTGTTTCAACACATTGATTCCAAGTTGAATTCGGTGTACCAATTTGGTTGAAAAGGCGGTGTGAGTGCGCCGCCGTTTTACTTGCGACATTTTTGGCCACGGCCACATTCTTTGCAACTGGTTATAACATGGGAGTTTGAGCCAAAATATCTCAAGTGATCTCAAGTAAAAAGAGCGTCACTGAACAAGTTAGAGGTTCACTGCACAGTTTCGGAATCACCACTTACCCCTGAAAGAAGTTGGATATTCTTCAGGGTTGTATAAAACTGTGCGATGTCGTTGCACCAACGTGGTTACTCCAGAATAAGGGCGTAAATTTTGCCCAAAGGCCAATAGCCATAAGCCAAAAGAATTGTCCTGTATTCAAAAGAGAAAAACCTGAAGAACACCTGAGCACTCCCTGGCCCTAAAAATTGCCCACTATACGTGAAACCGGCACTGGACTTCTGCCTTTTCGTGCGGCAGGTTTGCGAATGAGCTGAAAGTTTTCGCCAGCGCCGAACTCGTGCAGCCTTCGGAATATTGCTATCAGTTTGTTGAACCAAATTTGCCAGCAGCAACGGTGATAAAATGCCTGCAAAACTGACATTCGGGGAGGACATGAAAGGTCAAAAATACTGCAATTGAAAGATAGCATCCAAGCCTGATGTCAAGGCTGATGGATGCTACAGGTTGATTTTAAAACTCAAAACTGCCGGCGAGAGGAAAGAAACGGTAAGGTCAACTGCACGGCATGGATTTTGCCGTTGAGAATGAATAGCAAAAACAAAACTTCAACATCAAGTGGAAAAGGTTATGATGACCATTGTTGCACTTTTTTACATTTTAAAGTACTGGTAACACAGGGGCCACCTAATTTCAACAGGGCTTGGTGTAACTTCACGCCTCACACGACTGTCATGATGCTTTGCAGCGCATATGCTGCCATTGATTCTAAATGGCGCCTGAGTTAATAATGAACTCCTATGTTCGAAGACTTTTGGTGAGGAGTGTATTATAATATGGGGTCCAAAACAGCGGATCAAAAAACGCCTGTAAACTCTCTATTTTTCGCAAATAACCTTTTGGTCCATAGTCTGTGGCCTTGTACCTATAGGAACTTATTCAAGACAATTTGAACGGATACCGCAATGACCCGTTGTGTCACCCAGTACTTGTGGGCATATGCAAATCATAAAATTTGTGGGGGACACACCAATGATGCTTCCTAAAAAATGTCCCGGGATAGAATCCATGCAACGGAAACATAATCCCCGATAATACTTTTTCGCCCTATTTTCACCCCGCCTACCACCAACGTGCCAACCAACAGAGTCATCCATCACTGTTCTGTTCAATTATCTGTTCAATCCACCCACTCCAAATGCACAAAATGCAAGGCATGCGAAGGAAATTTTGTCTCCAGAACGTGAATATTGTGACCAAAAATACCCCAAATTTCAAAAATGTCTTCAGCTTTCTGTGGCTCTGCACCCAGACCCCACGTCATGGGCTCCGCCCCTTGAAACCCAGCTGGAGATCCGCCCCAGACCCTCCACGTGGGACGGTGCGCAGGGCTCCGTCGCGGAACTGTTGGGAATTTTGGACATCTTCCCCCAAAAAAACTGGCTCACTTCTGTCCTGAGATACTCACACATTTGATAAATACGTGTATTCGTAATTTCAGTGCATTTGGCTTTCAGGATGCATATAGACCGTATGTCGCTTTTTCCATAGTTAAAATGGAAAGGTCACAAGTTCGCACTAATTGATGATGAAAATGTCAGTTATTCACCTTGTTGTGGTCGTTCTCCAACAAAGTTCGCGCATCAGTCATTTGGAATGAGTCTGCTGTTTTTGGCAATCATCACCAACTCATTAAGTTCTTCGGCCAGTCACTCTGCGTTTCTGTGAGGCGCAAGAATTAATCAATTTATGCTGTGTCATTATCATATCTGCATGTTGTATCAGAGTGAGTGACTTGGCATTTTCTGACGGGGTTATACGATCGAATTCTTTCAGATACGATTTTGTCCGTAATTTGAGGGGAAACAACGAATATCTGACAGGCTTCGGGAACATCCCATGCTCGGTAGTGTCTGTTAAGAGTGAGGCAGTGATGACATCAAAATCAAACGTTTGTCACAGCCATGAGTTGCGCTGCGGCTTACGGTTTTGGAGGGATGTCCCGTCAAATGAAATGCAAATGAAGATTTCGACGCAGGACGTTCTGGCAACTATGCATCCTTGAGTTAGATGTCACCAAAATCGCAACCAAGCCGAGCAGAAAGATCACTGCGAAAATATGATAATTGCTCGACAGTTAACAGTGTTGGAACTAAAAAGTGAAAGTGCATCCTCTCTGGTATGAATTCGAGAAAGTGAATTCTGCCAATTTGTGTACGAATGCCCGACAAAGTTTGTCAATTATTCGAGATGTGTGCGAACTTGTACAGAGGTATTCGTTATAATTATTGTGGAATTTTGAATCTTCCTCCTTCAACGGCTGCTCGACCTCGATCGCTGTCCAGTTCACGGGAGTGAATAGTTTTCCTCCCGCTCAGTTCCCATCTTTCTCCACCTGATGGGATATGTTATTGATTGATGCGAAAGCAGATCGCGATTATCCGTTGAAATTCCTGCGTCGTTCAAACGCCTTGATTTCATTTGGTATGCTCTGAACGACAGAAAGGTCATTTTGCAATGCGAATGTGGTTATTTGCTGTTTGTTTCGTGCATTTATTTGGTGGCGAGACCTGCGTGAGAATCCCCTTTCGTGTTTTCACTTCCATTTTGTGCTGCAACTTGGCCAATCCAACGCCAAACCCAACACCATAACCCATCGTTTTGTGAACACATATGAAAGGAAAGCAATTATTGCACCACAGGAATAACGCATAAACGACTGAACGAGAACGAAAAGAGATCATTTTTGAGTTCAATGAACATGCAGATGCATGCAACAGGTGAAGAACAAAGAGCAAAGAGCAGCCAATTCCTGTTCCTGTCTTGATACCAGCTCCAATTTCGGTAAGGACTGAAAAATTGTTTTTATTTTTCTATAGAAATTGTGATTCGAAACCTGAAATTTGTGACAGCCAAAACATTGAAGCAGTTTCGAAATGGCACTCAAAAACTCCAATGTTTGCTGCGATACACCGGCCCCTCTGTTGGAATCTACAGTACGAGTCCCCCAGATGCTTTAAAAATTAGTCAATCAGTTCTGGTCGGAACTGGCCTTATTCAGAAGTTTTGCATGCCATGAATAGAACACATAAAATGACACCCGGCGTCTGTGCCCCTGTATCCAAGTGGTCTGAGGAGTCGGATTGCAGCGCATGCATCCGACATTAAAGATTTTGGGGCCCCGAGTTCAAATCCCATTAGTTCCAAAAAGTTTTATAAGTGGCTCTGGAATTTTTTGGGATCAAAATTCATTCTTTTTCTGTCAACTTGGTCCACTAAAAGACCAGGTTAGGTGTGGTAAAGTGAGTTTAAAAACGTTTCCACATAAATGCAATTCGTTAACACAATCCACCATACCCTGAACTGCTCCACCATTTCAATGAATGCGTCCGGATTGCGTATTGTAGATACGAGTATGCATACTGATTTGGGCTTGTCCCGATTTGCACGTGACGAAAAAGTGAAAAATAAAGCTGATCTAACCAAACCGAACCTGTCTAATCCCAGACCTACCCTGACCAAACCTGACCACCTGACATTTTTTGTTTGTTTTCAACGTTTTTTCCAGTTTTTGTAGATTCAGGACTTTTACACGCGGTCAGATGGAAAAGTGCCCGAAAAGGTATGCATTTCTTAAATACGCGTCCCGGATCTTTCGGATTTGAGCCGCTGAACGATTAATCGCATCATGTAAATTTAACTCCTCTGGATATTCCAAGCTATATGGGGCCGCGACAAAGTCAACCCCCAGAAATTTCATGTCTAGCAATAAGCCGATCTTATGGTCAACCGCCTGATAATTCTACACGTAGGCTATCAACCGTGGAATAATCAACCCGGTCCCTGAGAATCTTGAATCAACATCACTCTTGACGGATTGCACCCGTCAAGAGAGATGTTGGAAAATTTTCCTTCATCAACTGAAAATCAACATCTGATGATTGGAACAAGCTCCCTCACTCAATTTTCAAACCCCCCCCATTAAAAGTCGAAATTCTCCGAGATATAGAATGACTCGCTCATTGCATGCCATCACTCGGACTGAATTTCAGCCGACAGAAATTCAGCACTGAAGGCATAATGCCTCCATCCTTCATCCTCCATCCAATGAAGGATTGAGACATTATGCTGAAGGTCTTCGAGTTTGTTAGATTCCTATACATGAAAAAGTGAAATTTTAAACACTTTATAGGCACAATGTCTATAAAGTTATATGTCAATTTTAAACACAATTTATAGGCCTACCGACATCTTTGTTGCCTTTGTCGATGTTGTTTTTCCTATATTTTGGCGCGGATTTCCATTATTATTTTCCAATATTGATTGGCGCATTGATGCTTATAGTTTTGTACCATTGGAATGTATAATAATGAGGCAACCCAAAAATACAGAAAATTTGAAATATAATTCCAATGGCCTCAGACTTTGAAAAGTGAACCCCGGAAAATATCACGTCGAGCAGGTCAACCCCCTTTGAAAATTCCATTCACCGACGCCAATCATCACTTTTACAAAATTTGGTGGTCGAAAGATTAAATCCATCAGACCTTGGAAAGGAATCATGGCGTTTGCCAAAATCACAGGAAGTTTTGTGCACGACATGCAGGACCATAATGGTGATCATCTAACGGATCAAAAGCTGCGGTTGGAGAGTTGTTGACGAATTATCCCCTGGATCCGAATATCGGTAGGTATCCATTGAAATTCTTTTTTACGGTGTCTGACCAGTTTACATTGAATTAACGTCAAGGGGAGAGAACAGCTTTCTGATGGCACATTTTTAATATTCACAGATTGGACTGCTATAGTCTATGTGGCAGTTTGATCCACCTCATGCATGAATCATCATTACCTATAGCTCGCAGGTAGTTCCTTATACCATCATTGCAAATGTCGGATTTGGATGATAGGGATTGAGAAGTGAGTCAAGCACTGATCCACAGTGGGACGGAATTGAGGAATTAGAGATGAGAATCACAATCTCATCCAAAGAGTGATTGGGATCCTGAGAAGGATGAATCTGCCGAAAAAGAAGGAAGGTCGTCCATCAATCCAAAAGTGCGTCAACGGTCTGGAAACAAGCATTCGGCAAACCTACGAGAAATTACTAGGATAACTTTCAAAAACTTTCAACTTTACTTCCTTATACTTTAACTTTTTTTACTCTAACTTTTTTTCTTTAACTTTTACTGGTTAATTTTACTACTTTACTACTTTACTTTCAAGTTTAACCTTCGTTTAAAGTAACTTATTAAAACCTTTTAGAAGAACGATTTGTAGCGGATATTGGCTGAATTCAAAAAGGCCTGGCTCCAACTGAAAAATTTCCAGAGTTGATAGATTGATTTTAACTTTGGCCAAAATCACCACCTCAAAGGCCGAGGAATTTTCGTACAACCTCCAGTGCAAACCTTATCAAGCAAGTCGGAAATGGGGATAACTTACATATGAGCAGACGGATGTGGTAAGACTGAACAGGGATTGTCGTTTTCGATCGCCCATTGCGATTATGGGTGCGGACGATTAAGCTATAGCTTCATCGTCCGCACCCATAATCGCTTATAAGCTTATACGCTAAGAAAGTAAGACGCAACTGCTACAATAATTATCAATAAAAATAAAAAATAAATAAAAATAAAAATTGCAATCAAGGCCAGAAGTAGAATCATGATCGAATGTTAATGGTTAAATCGCCAGGCAATTTTATGTTTGAAACAGCATGTCGAATGTGTTGGAGTTGATTGCTAACTATTCCATTAACATTACGAGTATCTTCTGTGAGACCTTGTTGAGAGCTGAGACTTTTCCTGCGATTTATCATGCTTTCTCTCAGTGGTGGTGAGATTTTTCCCACATCTTTCAGAACCTATCGATGTGACAGGCCGGGCAATTGACGCGGTGAAAACCGCTAACTGCCACCCATACGACAGCAATATGTGTTGGAGTGCAGAGAGATATCTGATTGCAAAACAAAATTAGAAATTGTGTGGTCGAAAGACAAAAGTCCACTTCGGATAAGGAAAAAAAATTTGCTGTCTTTCTGGCATCAGCGCTCACGTCTCCTTTGGCCACAAAATTCTCGGGGGATTCCCCCAATTTTTTCGCTTAAAATATCAACGAAAATTCGGATGACCACCCTCAACCCTCAAAAGAAATCCTGAGAAATTCACCGCAGCAGCTGCTGCGGTGAATCAAGTCTGATACCTGCTGCAGGTATCAGACTTGTAAATTTAATCTCAACGCATGCACCTGACAATTTCAGGACGAGCTATCTATATACGAGACAGGTATAATCAGTGGAATTATCAACCTTGAGAATTTCGTGCTATCAACCGTGGAATAAATAAACAAAAAAAAAGATGACCGCATTGGGTTTGAATTAAATGCGCTGCCATGTTTTGTGTTAAATTGGAATACGCTTTGGATTGTGTGCAATGAAGGAGTGCAAGAACTATCAATGATGCCAGCTTGTAGAAGTGTCCCTTCCTTGTACTCGTACAAGTCAGTGTTCAGAACCTCCAAAAAAGCAATAAAATCAGTTGAAATATCCCAGAAGGTTAAATGTTTATAATTGCAATTGCTTTACAAGAGTTGCGAACAGGACACTTTTAAATAGAAATCCAAGTTTTTACAAAAAAAGAGTGAAACGACGATTAAGTAGCCGGCTTGTCACATTTTTGCGACCATCGATGGACAAAAAACGTTTTTTGCGTAATTCATTTATTTACAAACAACACATTTCCACAAAATATGTTGGAGAACGAATCGGAATCAAAGATCACAGTTCGAAGATCAAATCGAAGATCAAATCGAAGATCAAAGTTAGAGATAATAAAAAAAGATTAGTCGGCTTTTACAAAGTCTTGACAAATAAATATGAAAGATACAAGAGAAAAAAATTCGGTGTGCCATTTAAACCCAATTTTATCTGTTTTTATGGCTCTGTCCTTGTAGCGAATCCAACGCGCTGCTTCCAACAAAGGCCCCATACACTCTCCGAAGGAAGGGATCAAAATTTGACCCAAACCACTGGGTCAAAAAATATTGGTTCAAAAACACCAAATGTTGGGTCAAAAATTGACACATTCGTTGGGGTCAAATAAACCAAAAGTTGGGTGATTTTACGATTGAAAAAATTGTAGTTCTTCTGAATTTTTCGCTCACTGACACATGAAAATGGTTGACAATCTGCAAATCCACAATTTGCATGAAGTGGTGTCAAATGCGTCGGCATTTTGCGGCCTGACAACACGCATGAATTTTTAACCCAATATTGGTTCAAAACTTTGACCCAAAGATGAGTCAAAACGTTGGGTCAAATGTTCTAGAAAGAGTAACGTTGATGGAACCACATGTCAGATCTGAAAACTGAGTCGAAATAATGATCGGATTACAAAATGTTCCCGCGGTCTTTTGGTGTTTCTGTGCATTCGGGCACTACCTTACTGCATTGTAAAACATTTTTCCGCAGCGGATCGCGCTTCAGGCCAATGCTTGCCGCGGGTGTTTTATCATGCACTCACGTTTTGTAAACGAAGGATTTTGAGGTTTCCGTTTTGACGCTGATTTCGAAACTTATTCAGATTCCATGTGCAACTCCGGCAGCTTCTATAAAACCTACGAGGTTGCATTTTGGTCTATGGAGTCTCCCAATTTCATCAAGCGGGATCTCATCTCGATGGATGAGATTATCAATATTACCTCGGTCTCATTGAGACTTGAGATCTGGGGAAATTTTGATGTTAAACTAACATGAATTTTATCATTTGAATCGTGTTTTGTGGTTTGTTTGAACTGAATTGTTGTTAAAAACCTCCAAATTGGAAGATGGAAGTTATCCAGTTTGGCGTGATTTTAACGCAAAATTTGTACAAAAATTTGACCCAACGAATGAGATCAAACCCATGACCCAACATCGATGGATTAATTTGACCCTCTTTCTTCTGGCTCATATATGACCCAACGGTTGGGTCAAATTTGACCCAACTTGGGTCAAATTTGATCCCTTCCTTCAGATAGTGTAGGTTTATTGTTGGTGACAAATCACCATATTCCAGCGTTTCAACCATCATGTCAACACTTGAGCCGTTCGTCGTAATCCTAAAAGGCCTTAATTTCCTGAGAAATATGATTGTTACGCGCCAACTGAAATACAGCCATAGCTCTCTGACAAGTTCTCAATATGCATCATCCTTTTTTTATCTCCCAACCGCACTCATGAGACCTCTTTTAATTAATTAAGTTATCGCCCCATTTCATTAACATGTATTTGCTCTAAGATCTTCGAGAAGATCCTTTCCACCTTCATTCGAAACTTTCTGCAAAAACATAAAAATCTACATCCCAACCAATTTGGTTTCAGAGAAAAAATGTCGTGCGAGACGCAGGTTTTGCTTTTAGTGGACGAAATTGCAAGGAACTTGGACGATGGAGTGGGCACCCATGCCATTTTTCTCGATTTCCAGAAGGCGTTTGATTTAGTTCCCCACGATAAACTTTTGAACAAATTGAAATCATTGGCCTTCCCGCCTTTTATCTTGAGACTCATAGCCAGCTTTTTATCAAATAGAACCCAAATGGTGTCTGTTCAATCATCGACTTCTGAAGAATCACATGTCACTTCTGGAGTGCCACAGGGAAGTGTGCTGGGGCCACTTCTCTTTTTGATTTACATTTATGATATTTCGGCGAACATGGCCTCAAACATACGGTTATTTGCAGATGACGTTGTAATTTTCAAAGCTGTGAAGTCCCGTGACGATTGCATGCTCCTCCAATCGGACCTCAACCGTGTTTCATTGTGGTGTGACGCCTGGGGAATGCGTATAAACCCAACAAAAACCAAAGCCATGGCCTTCTGCAACCGTTCGATAAATTCCCGGATAGATTTTTCTTATGCAATTAAGGATCAACAAATAGAAAACGTAAAGCTTTTCAAATATTTAGGCGTGTTTATTTCCCATGATCTCACTTGGAAAGACCACATTCAGTTTACCTGTGCCAAAGCTAATCGTACCCTTTCCTTCATTGGCAGGAACATGCGTTATTCCTCCAATGAGGCTAAACTAAAAGCCTTCGTGTCACTTGTCTTACCGATTATTGAATATGCGTCGGCAGTTTGGGATCCTTTAAGTCAGGATCTGGTTTCTAAAATTCAAATGATCCAAAGGAGAGCATCTCGTGTGATAACAGGTCGCTTTACCCGCGATGTTAGTGTGAGTAGACTTCTATGTGATCTCAACCTCGAGTCGCTAGCAAGCAGAAGGAGATCGCACATATTGAGTTTATTTAAAGACATTTTAACGCATTCCTTAAATTTTGAATTGCCGAATTGTTATTTCATAAAACCGAATCAGCGCAGGACAGACAACGGACTTGCTATTTCCACCCCAATTTTTAAAACAAACGTAATTTTTAACTCATTTTTCCCGAAGACAATAAGGGACTGGAATGCTCTCCCTGCCACCTCAGCACTCATCTCCCGATCACGCATTCTCCTGGCGTCGCATCAATCTTAAATTAGCTGCATTCTTTGGTGCTGTTTTTTTTTTGTTTCGTTGATGCTGTATTTTATTTCCCTCACTTGTTGCTGTTTTAGTGTTTTAACATTTTCGCTTTTTTATATGACGATGACAATTTGTCAAAGTTTTTAGTGTGTTCTGGTCTGCCACCAGATTCCTTGTGGCAGTATTGTCAAAATTATAATAATAAATAAATAATATTTTTTCTTTCCTCGAACTGCACGTGAGTGGAATTCGGAATTCCCAAAACTCGAAACTCTCCGTTCTCGATACACCACGATAACTTACGAGTATTTGTATTTCCTTCTGAGTTGGCTTCACAGTTTCAGCATTTGTCAATTTTTGTTTTTGTTTGTTTTTTGTGTCGGCACACTGCTTTGCAGGAAAAATATTTGCTCAACCCGGGCGTGTTTCGATGCCCGCGTCACGTCACGTCACGTCACGTCACGTCACGTCACGTCACGTCACGTCACGTCACGTCACGTCACGTCACGTCACGTCGCGTCACATCACGTAACGTCACGCGACAGCAGAACAGAATCACTCAACAGACCTGCATGGCAGTGAAGTGGGCTGCCGTCAAGATGAATGGCTGCGGCCGCTGATATTCGTGGCTTTGATTGAAGTGGTGCTGCTTTGCTCAATCATAGCGGAGCAGAAGGATATCCTTCTACTCCGATATGGCTTAATTAACCAAAAATTATCGATGGGTGGAATGGAAGGTGCGAGGAAGAGTTAATGGTATGGTTTGTTTATTTTGAAGTTATTCCCCTCTGCGGAGACAACCGATAGAACGTTTCAGGTTGTTGACGAAATCTTCCAGGAAGGCCACCCGGATCGGCTTGACCCAACATGCAAGTCAATGAAATGGTTGGTGGCCACGTTTCAGAAAACCGGACAAATCGCACGATGCTACCCGGTCTGAGCGGTCACAGATTGTGTCCGCCTGACACAAACACGACATCATTCAGGCCATGGAAGAGGTTGGAGGTACATTAACGCGAAAATTGGAGCAGCAAATCGGGATAGCTAGAATTCCGTGTTGCGCACACTCAGAGCTCATCGCTTTCAGGCCTTTATGACTTTCAAGCTTTCACCACTGCAGTAGATTCATTCATTGGACCATGTAAAGCGTCTGGAATTCTGCCAGAATTATTCTCGAGCAAACATTCGTCCCATCTGTTTGCTCATCGACAGCCCCTTGGCAGAATTTCAGACACTTCTGCGACTGAACCCGTTCTCTGGAACTTGGGCAGGACCTCCAAATGACATGCATGTTGGGACCAACCCGGTTCGGATGGCGCTGGTGAAAGATGTCGCTGGCAGCATGCAACGTTCTATCGCTGTCACCGCAGAGACTGAACAATTTCATCGCGCTCAGCTTGCGAACACTCCGGCATGTTACAACTCCAGATAAGAACTTCTGCGCAATTTGATGATAATTCAGCCTGGGAACAAAATAAATTGCTGCAGAGTTGTATGGCCAGAAACTGCAACAGAATTCAACAAGGAGTCCAAGAGATAGCATTTATCGCGACTTTTGGATCACCCTGAAGACAGAACAAAAAATAGACATTAAATTGTATCACAGATAATATTTCGACGAGATTAACGAGAAGCAAAAAAGAAGAAAAAGTTTTCAAAAAGAAAAAAAAAAACAAACGAAGACAAAAAAGCTACGCCGTTTCATTCCCATTGCCCATTATTTGTTTGTGGTGTAACGAAATATATTTTTGTCTTTTGGCACAACATTATTATAGCCGTATTTTATGGAGATACGCGCTTATGGTTTTGAAGAATGCACGGTTTTTAAAACATGCGCATTTGTGTTCGGTACTTTTCTTCATGCAACAAGCGTTGACGGATCCGTGATCATTGATCACAGAGGCCAGTTTAGCCACTTTCAGCACTATTCAGCAATGTCCTTTGACCAAATTTGCTCCAGAAAGTGACCTGACACTTGGTTGATTTGCCCGTAGACTGATCAAACATTTTGCATGTGTTAAATGGCGGACAATACAGGTGAAGACTAACAGCCTTCTCTTCTTGACTGCAGTTGGCAACTGAATGGATTCCCATCGTGTCTGGAAAAAAAGAAAAAAAATAATAATAAGAAAACACAAAAATTAACCACCAGCCATTTACCGCATGCTTGAAATGAGGTGTGTCTTATTCATTCACATAATGATGCTTAGTTTCCTAATTTCGCCTAAGCACCTATATGCATGGAGTTTCCAAAAGCAGTCGTCATGGGTTTTATTCGTAATAGCGTTGCTAATTAAACTATTCTTCTTATCCATTGTTTTTGAAAGGTAGGTACCTATGCAGAAAACTTGAGGATTTCATTGTAAACGTTAATAAAAAGCGAAAGTTACATTATTGGGAACCGCACCAATAATTCTGGAGTTTGGTCCATACCAATCCGCTCTTGAAGTCAACTGCTCTTGAAGTGGGATATTGGTGGACCAAACTCCAGAATATGGGTGCGAAATATCGCACAGCGATGTTTCCCACATTTCCGATGTTTTTGATTTTCAGATCTCCGATGACCCATTTTGAGGCTTTTGGCTGTCAAAGCTTCTGACAGGATTGACTTTCCAAACATTTTATTTGATGGTGTGACTCCACATCTTTCAAACGCAACGCTTCGTCGCGGGGTACACACGTATCGCTTTTTGCATGCAGGCTCAATGTGCCCCTATTTAAAAAAAACTACTATGCAACACGCACTTGCTATATCGGCGTGTGTTGCATAGCAGATTGTTTCCAAGGGGCAAATCAAACATTCTGCTGTTCGCATTGTTCATTTTCAGACACGAACCAAACGACGCCACATCCATTGACGCAGAAGAGAAGTTTCGCAAACGTGTGAACGAGACCTGCAAGTGGGTATCATAAACGCAGGCAACCACCGTTTCGTTCAAATGAAAAATGCATGGAAATCTGCTTATGCTGAGGAACAGCCGCCAACTCATGAAGACATTGAACAGGTAAGACAACATCTGAATCTTGGATTGGATTTAGATTGGCTGCAGTCGTTTTCACGGTTCTGAATTTCACACCCCCACCCCACCCAATCTTTCGCAGTTGGGTCGGGTCGGTGGGCAGAAATTCACCATGTGGTGGTGTTTATTGCTTGACAAAAACTTCGGAATTTTGAGTTTTTGAAAATTTTCAGTTACGTTTTCTCGTCATATGTTTTTTATTCTCCTCGATTTTCTGCAAGAGAATAGATTTTCCATCGGAAAGCATGGTAGTGTGCAAAGCAAACTGTCAGAGTTCAGTTTGCTGAAAGGGATAATTCTTGTTCACTCTCCCTCACAGATTCCATTTGGCAGTTGAAGTGTGGATGGAATCCAAAAGTCCAAGACTGTCGATTACACGTGTGCAACATGCGCCTCTGAATTTTTCTAAAAACGGCCCTGTTATAAAGAGAGTCAATGACATATGGTAACGGTACCGTTGACATAAGGTTGAAACCACGCACTCTGCGCCTGAAATTTCCTCGTTTTGTATCTGATACCTATATGGGTGCTTCGTTTCTTCTTACATCAGCAGTTGCTTCATCGGCATCCATCAAGAACCATAGCACTATACGAATAGGTATATCACCTTCAAGGACAAACACTCCTTTCTGTACAAAAAATCAATGATTTTCCTTGCAATGAAATTCTCAAATCCTCTTTTTGTAATCAATTACTCGTACTGGCATTTTCGTAACATGAAATGAAGTGAGTGTAAATGAGCTATTTCCTACGCAATTCTGGGATCCGCTATAACGCGTATCAGGAAAGTGCTTCTTTGTGGCAGTCCTCTAATTCTGATCTATTCTGCTTTGAGTATTGTGTGCAATGCGCTGATTTTATTTCATTTTATAGCCATTTGAAGGCTATATGATATGCGATATGGCAAAAAGCAATGAAATAGGTGAGTGCAACAGAGATAGAAGCACCAAATTTGGTCCTATGAGAGAGTGTCATAGCAAAAAGGCTTGTGAAGCCTCCGCAGGCAACAGTTTCCTCAAAAATTCTGTCAACATGATATAGCTTCTCGTTGTACTGGGCGAGGTCATACAGGACGCATGGATCACTGCCAGGTGCATTCATCAACAAAGCGCATGAATCAATTCAAAAAATTGATACTTTTGTGTTTTTACTGAAATTATACTCTTTGACGGCATTCGCTCTTTGGGTCAATGAACGGCTCGCGTCTGTGGGAAAAACTATGTAGAAGAGTAGGAAATGCGCCGCTGCAACGGCGAACGAGAGGCTTTCGTTGCAATGCAGAAGTCTCCGTACAATTCTCGCAATGCGACTGCCTTCAAAACGTGCAGCGTCAATACAGACAAACAACAAAATAACAAAATGCATGATTGGATCTGTTGCTTCTCTTTGGATTTTTTATGAGAAATTGAGATAATATGCGAACATGCATTCAACGAATTGAGAAATTGAGAACAAAAGGTAATCGTCTATTTGCCGTCGAGAGAATACGTAGGTACGAGATCAGCTGCTGTGCAGAAAAACGAACAGAGACTGCTCGACTGACACAATTCTGGAGACCTGTTCGCAACATCTTGGCATTTTGGTGCACCCCATCGTGAAACCTTGGACATCTCTGCAAATCCTTTATTTGGAAAACGTTTCGCTGAGAGAGTGAACAGGCTTGAGAAATAAGTGCAAAGTTGGCAGCATTTCCGAAATGAGAATTCACCATCAGCAAGCTGGAACCTGATGCCATTGTCTCATGGATAATTTTGAAACGTTACGTGACCATTATCGAATGTTTTAGCTTCTCAGCGGAAGTCTTGCAGCCGCCCTTCCAAAACCCAATCGATCAGCAATTTCTTTATTCATTTTTAGTAAAACCAAAGTGCTTTTATCATAGTCAAACCGAAATAAGAAATCAGCATCAAGCTTAGCATCATATAGTCCTTCTCTTTTGTATCTACTCATAAACGAGTGTGTAATTGCACCTATAGGTACAACTACAGTTCACTGTTGTAGTTAAAACAAACAACTACATTTCACTGAAAATCTGGCAACGTTGCCGACATGACGTGGCACTCGAGGAAATTGGCTATATTATTAATTTAACGGCAATTGCATCAGACAGGAATGAGATGTAACAAAATGGCTGAGAAGTGCTGACCACGTTCTTCTCCACCAGGACCATGCTTGTGGGCACAACACCGCAGGACTCAGCGATATTGTGCGTTTGTGTTCATTATTTTAATCTGAGTTTTATGTTCCATACCAATGAAGTTACAGATAATTTGTGGAGTCAAGTGCTTTTTTTTTGCACTCATCAAAGATTGAAACGTGACGTATGCAGCTCACATTCCAAAACTTTGGCTTGGGTCACTGAGGAGAGCAGAGCATGCATTGAACAGGATGTCGAAGGGATGGCAAATTAAGTTAGGCAACTTCAAATCATCCACCTCCCCCTCTTTGGCCATAATCCTCATCCATTCTTATCCAACTGCTGCCGATGTGTGTGGTGCTGACTGCTGTGAATACGTTATTTTCATCCATCGTCAAACACACACACAAAGCCAGCGCTGCGTGTGAAGGATCCAGGAATAAACTGAAACTGCGTTCCAATAGTCACTCTTCCAGGTTTCTCAAAGCATCAGTGGACATAGGTACTGGTATAGATGTATCCACAACCGGTCGCTGCAGGGCAAGTGCGGTGTGTCAAACAGAGACCTGACTATCGTGATTAGCATGATTAACATGTGATTGATATCTGTGAGTGAGCAGTGAGTGAGTGAGCATATCTGTGAGTGAGCAGTGCCTTCTCGCAATACCATTGGCCGATCGCGGTTGTTTGGTTACCAGTTTGCAGAGCAATTCACGGGAGATGCATTACGGTCGTAATCCGGTGCATGGCATCTGAATCGCCTCGCCCGTAAATTGTCGCTGGCGAGAGTGTGACCATTTCGTAAGACTCTGAAAAAAAAATGACAGGATTCACTAACACACCCTTTCATGATCCTAAACCCCCTCTTTTCCAGGAACAACAACAAACATCACTCAGTTACAAGCAGGTAGCTGTGCCCATTATATCAAAATCTTTTCGGGAATCGAAGAAATTTTTCATCTTGTTTTATTTTCTTCGGTTTTCATGCGTTCGGACTCGGGGAGCAAAATGAGATGGATCGCATGTTGTTAGGCAAAGAGGCTTCACGCCATGACCTATTGCTATCTCTTAATTGTTTTAGCCGAGCGCTATCATTTTATTTTACAGAGGACTATTCGTAGAGTGGCTGACACAAAGTGCTGACCTTCTGGGCTTTCAATGCCGGCATGCCGTTTATTCGCATTTGCAAAAAATTGGCAAAAACTGCGACGTCTGAAAAAACTGGAGAGAGCAAAGGTTAATGGCATCGTAAAGCAAACTGATTGATGTCATTCCCACATTAGATCAGCTGTTGATGCGACATCACTGGGCGATTTTAGATATTAAGATAAAGGACTGCTGGATGCTGCCAATAGCAAATACGAATACGACGGTCGGCAAATCCATAGTATGCTTCAATGCACGGTCTCGGCCCATTTTATTCTACATACGTGGGTACTTTGGCTCGCATTTCAAACTTAATTATTGAAATGCCGATTGACCTGACCTTTTGACCAAGGCCACTTTGGACCAATTTGTCATAGCAGTAATTAAAACGCGAGGAAAGATTTGATAAAGATCAAAATAAAAATTTCAAAATAATTTTTTTCTGGATGTCAAAATGAAAAGTTTCACAATGAAATTGGTTTTTTGCAAGCAAGCATCCGTACCGAGAATTCCCTTTTCAGAGAGAGAGAAAAACACAATATGAAGCCATTGGAAAATTTTGTGGTCACTGCAAAATAATATTGAATTGAATTGTTTATATTAAGGGGCTTGGTCCCGTTTCATTTCTGCAAAAACAGCAACTTTCCAAACACGGTACCGGAGTGGAAATGAAATGTAAAGAGCTGTAAGATGCAAACATAACCCAATGAATGCAGCTCCCATAAAGAATGCGTAAAGACGAGCTTTCAGCAGATTTTTGAAATTGGGGTTTTAAAAATGTTTGCTGGCAAGGAATTCCAGTCAGGAATCGTTCTCTGGAGAAAAGAAAATTTTTCCGCATTAGCCCTATGGGCATGAAAGAGTTTTTATTTTGAATTGGTGGCCATGTCGAGAATTGAATGTAGGTCTCTAAATCAGTGGCAACAATAATTCATCCCAACCACCAACATTGGAGACCACTTTGAAGAGGCATATCATCCTGCTGATTTTTCTTCTGATATGTAGCGGAGTCCAGTTTAATTTAGATATATAGGTATCATGTCAGACACACTGCTGTGGCGAGCATACTTTCCAGACAAAAACAAAATATTTTTAATTATAAACTACGGCCAGGAATTTGGTTTGGATGCTGCTCCATGATCGAATTCTCTATGCTTGCTGCTTGCTGCTGATGAACTGACAAAAATGCAAGGGTGACAAAAAAATTGAAAAAAATGTCAATTTTTGAAAAAAAAATCGCTTTTGCTTTGCAATGAGAAATCGGTCGCTTTGAAAATATTGTTAAAAATATTGCTTTATTATTGGACGTTACAAATATCCGATCCGACTTTGGAAGATAAAGTTAGTCCAAGAATTGAAGCCTGCTGAATTGGGAAGGAGAATGAACTTTTGTGAAAATGGCAAACTCCATGAGAACCCAACCTGATCTTGTAGAGAGGATATGTTTCACGGACGAGCGTAAATTTTCATCTGAATAATCTACCCAACCAACTGACAAAAAGCAAGGATCAGGAGCACCACCAAGTAGCAGAAATGTTCGAGAAACGAAGTGTGGAGCAAACATTCTAAAAATCTTATTGGTCAACTGCCGATCGCTTAATTCTCCCCAGAAAAAGGCTGAACTCCATGCGCTGACCTTGGATCACGACGCTGGTATACTACTTTTGTCTGAGACGTGGCTTTCAGAAGAGATTGACGACCCTGAACTGCACTCAAATTTCAAATTTTTCAGGACTGACCGCTGCAGTAGAGGTGGCGGTTGCCTGATTGCTGTTAGGTCCGATATTTTGAGCTTCCCAATCACTTTTACCTCCAATTTGAGCGCACGGTTCGAGAACTTGCTGGAAATTTCTTGCTGCAAAATTACGCTCGGAAGGCTTTCACTTTTTCTTGTTGCTGTTTATTTCGCCCCTCCCGTTGGCTTGCCAGCAATCACTCACTTTTTTAACTTTTTGTCTGCCTTGTACCATGATTTTCCGTCAATTAATTTGATTGTAGCTGGTGATTTTAATCTGCCGCGCATTAACTGCGGGATAGAATTAACTATGCCAGCGCCACCAGTGTAGAGGCACAATTTATTGATGGTATGGACAATTTTGCTTTAAAACAACTCGTTACTGAACCAACTCGCTACAACAGTGCCACCAATAATCACAGCGTTTTGGATTTATTTTTTGTTAATTTTGATCTTCCAGAGATCACCGTAAAGATTCTTGACGGGATTTTCGATCATCAGGCTGTTTTAGGCGGTCTAAAAATACCGGATATTTTTATCAACACTGCTTCATCCGCCATTTTAAGGCCTGATTTTAGGTCGGCTGATTTGACCCCGGCCAGGATTTTCCTCAGATTTAGCCTACCGGTTTTTCATGACTTGGCTACATTTAGCGATCCCAATCCACTGTGCCTTGCGTTTTACAATTTACTTATCCAAATTTTAAGTTCCATACCGATTAAGGTCATAAGACCAAACAAAGAATCTCCACGGATTAATCAGAAATTAAGAACGCTTTTTCGTAAAAAACGCAAGCTTTCCGCTAAAGTTTCTAAATCCAACGATCCCAGCTTGTTTGCGAAATACTGTGATGTTAAAGAAAGCGCAATGACACTTAACAGGAAGCTATTTTCCACTTTTATAAGCAAAGCTATTGCTTCTCCATTTGCCAATCGATTTTGGAAATTTATCAAGTCCAAACGTACTAGCTCTTGTGGTAACGTTATATCCGTAAATGGCGAAGCTGTTTTTAATCTTAACTCAATTGCGAAATCATTTGCATCTCACTTTTCTTCTGTTCATGTTCCATTTAACCAGTCCACTTTGTCCATTGTATACATCATCACGCTCCATCACACATTTCTGTTCATAACTCGCTGATCACTCCGTCCATTCTCGTTGATTTACCTTTATTTCCTTCCCAAGCTGTTCTTAACTGTGATCGTTTTTTAGTTCTTAAGTTTATACGGCACCTATCTTCAAAGAATTCTCCTGGCAGTGATGGCATTCCAAATGTATTAATCAAAGAACTTTCTTTTGAACTTGCTGATTATTTTGTAGGGATATTCAATTGTATTTTTCGTACCAGGGTTTTCCCCAATTCTTGGAAAAAAGCCATAATAGTCCCCATTCCCAAAAAAGTTAAATCAAACGACGTTGCTAACTTTCGTCCCATTTCAATTTTGCCCAGCAGTGCAAAGCTATTTGAAAAAATCTTGGCATTCAACTTGCAAAAATGCCTTGACCATGTGAATTTTTTACTCCCTTTTCAACATGGTTTTAGAAGTGGACTATCCTGTGAAACCCAACTGGTGGAATTTGTACATGATATCAGTTTTTCTCTCGAGCATAAAGCTTCAGTACATGCCATTTTTATTGATTTTAATAAGGCCTTTGATGTTATATGTCACGATCTACTTATCCTAAAACTTCGGCTATGCAATTTCCCAATCCACCTTTTGGAGCTGATTTCTTCTTACCTCTCTGGGCGCACTTCTTCCATTAAATGGAACGGTGTCGTTTCCACAGAAACTTACGTAAATTCATCTGGCGTCCCCCAAGGTAGCGTATTAGGTCCTTTTACTGTTTTTGTTATTCATAAATGACATTTCCCTTGACCTTGTTTGCAAAATTAGGCTCTTCGCGGATGATCTTGTTGTCTATTGCCCAATTAGATCGCAATTTGACCATGAGCTCCTTCAAAATGATCTTCTAAAAATACATGGTTGGTGCAAAACACGCTTGGTGTGTTAAGTGGGGAATGAGTGTTAACTTATCAAAATGCGCTTTCAAGTGTTTTCGAAGGCCCAGAGTCGCATCGCAAGAACTTCTCTCCAACGTTTCATACACTATAAAAAACGAACCTGTTCCTAAAGTCACCTCATTCAAATACTTAGGTGTTATTTTACAAGAAAGCCTTCAGTGGGATGAACATGTCAGTTATTGCATTGCCAAGGCAAGAAAAGTGCTTGGTCTTCTTCAACGCAATATGTCTTTGGCCTCGAAGGTCGCAAAATTGAAAGCCTATAAATCTTTGGTATTGCCAATTCTTGAGTATGCAAGCGTTGTGTGGGACCCTTATCTTCACTGGCAGGTCGACGCACTTGAAAAAGTTCAGAGAAGAGCAGCATGTTTTATTTCTGGAGAGTTCTCCTTCCCTTCCAGTGTGTCCCAAATTATACAATCCCTTGGGCTGTCGCCCCTTGCTCAGCGCAGACAGGACAAACGATTGAAATTTTTCTCCAAGATTATTTGTACGAAATTCAAAATCAAAGTTCCTCCTGAATTTGTACTCAGAAGTCCTCAGCGCAGAACTGATAACGGGATTCACTTTGTTGCCCCACTGATTATGCTTAATATCCATTATAATTCCTATTTTCCCAGAACTATAAGAGAGTGGAACTCCTTTCCTCCTAACTCTTCCCTTATCTCTAAATGCCTAGCTCAAATTTCCCGTGTCCGGCACTGCCCAAGGTCGTAATCAAAGTTTGTTTTTATTTCTAATTTTATTTAGTACTCGTTTTTTTTTCGTTTTTTGTCGTTTTATTTAGCGCTCACTTTTACTTCATTGATTGTTTGACAAAGTGCTCTGCATTGAAATTTTTTCCATCTACCAGCTCATTTTGTAGATGTATTGTTCAATAAATAAAATAAAAATAAATAAATAAACGCATTCCCAATGGCCCTTAAACGTCTGGGCTGGAATTCTCCGCAACCGAATTATGTCGGACCATTTTTCATCTGGGGGAATTTAACCATCCATGAGGATATCAACAGCTCCTGGAAAGACAAGTGCTTCCTGCAGCAATAATTGATTTGGCAGTGGCAGTGGCAGTGGCAGTGGGGCCGAGCAAGTGGAACTGCCAACGAAGGACGATGCACTGAATATAGAAATACCATCGTTTTTCCAGCACGTCGGAGCGACAGCTCATAAAAATGTTGCTTGGCCAAAAATGCAGGTATAGGTATACCTATCAGGGATTGCTTCCATATGGATTAAAGATGGAAGGGGGGACGAATAGAATAGCTGCCCACGCTCCCCGTATAGATTTAGCATGCATGGATTTCTTTTTCTGCAGGCAACCTGAAGAGCCGGGTGGTTAAAATTTCACCACAATCGTTGGCAGATCTGCGTGAAAGAATAGTTTTTTGGGACGGCAGTAGCCATCAGCCCCCGGCAGCTCAGTGACTTGCGCAGGAATTTGAGCAACGCATGTGATTCTGCCACGAATGACAAGGGGGAAAGTATCAAAATTTACTTTGAAATTTTACTAACGAGATAAAACACAAACGGCTACCTAATTAAAGGGCCGCCTAATTTCTTCAGCATCCACTTGCCAGCACGTCTTATTGCGCCATTTTTCATTTTTTTCTGAGTCAGGTTCGGAAATTTTTCGACACCGCATGCCTCGTCACGGCTGGCTGCGGCGACGACAAAAATGTAAACAGGTCACAGATGTGAAATTCCCAATAGATAAAGGTCTTGTAAGGCCTGTAGCAATATCATCCATGCATGTGTTGTTTTGAACGGCATGACCCTGTATACAGGGTGTCCTTAAATTATTTTGCCAAAATTCGTGGAGATGTTCCTGATGATGGCAAAACAAATCGAAATTTGGCATTAAAAATTTTGCTCCGGGATGCCATTTTCATGAACCCGCAAAGTCCCAAAATGGAAACATTTGGTGTACTCATGCGGTATATAGCGGTAATATTGGTAAGATTTAATCGTACAACCGTCAAATTTTCAGGACAAGTTCTACAGAGCAAGTAAAATATAAAATGTTCAGCGATAAAATACCCTCCGAGCCTCCACTTCCACGCAGTGCCCCCCAAAAATTCAAAATACCCAAATTGTGGTTGTTTTTGGGAATACTGAGATATGAAGATTGTAGGTCGCCGTATGAAAGCCATGTGTCGAGGACAGATTCATGAAAGTAAGCTGAACAGAATATATTTGGTGAAAAATGTCATTCTTTTTTTCCTAAAACCCTTCGGGAATGGAATTCTCTACCCAAGGACTCTAATTTGATAAAAAATTCGACCGCTCCTTGAGTTAAACGCTTCCTTTTCAAACTCTCCCCGTTTTGACTTACATAAGTGTAAGTCAAAGTGTACATAAGTTGCCTGTAAGAGTAGCAGTATGCTAAAGGCCGCTCATTTCTTTGAAATAAAGTCTTTTTGATTTGATTTGATTTGATTTGATTTTGACTTTAATTTGTCTTTTTTTTTGTTTTTGTTTTTTAACTTTATTTCTCTCCTGTTTCTCATTAATGGTCCATTACGTTGTGGTGTTCATATGTTTTTTGTGATCCTTGACTGTTTTTCTCGTGCATGTGTGTTATGTTTGCATTTAAATCGCAAATTTCAAACACAAATACAAATACAAAAAATTTCTCCGACCCTCCATTTCCACACCCCTATATGTTATTTTCTCACTGTCAAGCGTGCGTAACCTTCTTCTTTGTTCTGACGGTCACCCACCATGGCACCATCAGAACAAACAAAAAGGCTGCGAACGCTTGATGGTGAGAAACGATCAACCGCGCGCCGTCCGAGCGATCAACATTCCCCCCGGTTTCTGTGCAGCTACTGTGTTACATTTATTTCTTTTGCCATCGGGAATATCTCTGCGAATTTCGGCGAAATAATTTTGGGATACTCCATACAGGCAATCTTACACACATCCTTTTCGGCATGTAAGTGTGACTTGGTCGAATTGTGATAAACATCATGGGGCTGCAAACCAATTCGATTCTCTTTTTGACTCAACTTGAAGTTTGAACTTGTCGAACATATCTCATAAATGGTTCAGGTGATGAGTTATTCTTGTTACAGCTTCAAAATAAAAAAAACATCAAAATACATTTTCGTAGATCTGCCATTTTGCTGCAGGCAGCGATTGGGCAAATCCGGGTTAAATAAAAATGCGATGTGGCCAATCGGACTAAAATGCGATTATGGGCCAATCGGACTAAAATGCGATGGGGCGAAACGGACTAAAATGCGAGCTGCTTATGTGTTGTAATAAAAAATTAATGCACTCCCTTCTCCCTTTCCAGCTCAGCTGCCAGGACAGTTTTCCTGTCGCTTGTGTGTAAATCGATAGGCCTATCTGCGTTTGATATTCCAATCTCTTGTTTCTCCATTTTGATTTGGAAAACAACAAAACAACAACTACACTACAGATGAAGTTCGCGTGCTGCTTAATCGTCGCCATCTTCCAGAGGTTGGGGTCCGGACGTACCCTTACCCGTATCCGTATTTGTCCAGTGCCTCCCGATTTGTCGGCATTTGGAAAGCGATAATCATCAAGAGAGTGGGTAAATGAACCGTGTTGATGTCGACCGCGCACGAAGCCTGACACACACCGGACCAAACCGATTCGATTGGCCGATTTTTTGGGTTCAACCGGGTTTTGCCTCCTCTGTCTAACAGAGAGACGTTTCACGAGAATCTCGTGGAGATAATGTCCGATGCAAAACAATTGGAATTGGACAATCATTATTGTTATTATAACAATTGGGCTTTGTCAGTTGACTGTTTGTAAATACAACGTCCAAGAAGAGAGAGAATTTGGATCAGTGCGCAGAATTTCGAAAATCAATGCCATGCTTTCCTGTGCATCACGATTCATTCACACGTGCCAATAGTGCCCGCCCATGCAAACAAAACGCAATTTTTTGGCCTCGCCAATATCAATCGTCATCTTGACCAGGCCATCGTCGCACATTCGCAAGCGAGCATATGTGAGCAAAGTTCACGAATTTGCGTCTTTTTTGGAAGTCAGTCGCATCCGCATCAGTCGCATCAGTCGAGCCATCGAAATCCGGTATGAGTCCCTGTTCTATGGCGTAAATGACGCAGGAAAAACGTCGATTTGTTTTTATGCGAGATTTCAGAGAAACAGCAGCATCAAAACAATTATGAATTCCATAAAGAAACGGTGTTCGGACAGCTGCGGCGGAATTAAAATGCAAAAATTGCAACCGTTCAGATTTTGACAAAAACTCTATGCTGCAGAAATTGAAGACACTCTTTTGCACTCTTTTGATTATGTTACCGAAATAAAAATCTGGCAACTCAAGAACGCTTTGCAGCTTTTTCTGCCGCCTGCATACGAATATATGAACAAAAAAGTTTCGGAGGCAACAGTTAAATGGAAAAACACATGTATGGGTGCATTTATTCCACCGCCACAAAACATATGTACATGTACGCATGCCTATGAACTCGAATCCTTTTGTCACATCAGGAACAAGGTATCAGTTAAATTTACCGTTTATATAACAAACTCCGTTCAATGGAAGCGAGCATCTTCCGATCTCTTCCAATTCTCCTCTGATTTCGTCAGCATCATCATCTGGCCAGTGATATCTGATTTCACTCAGCGAACCTTGAAGCACCTGCGCGACGGGTAAAAAGAGCACCAAAATAAAGTCAAATCGAGGGAAGAACGAATAGGTATGGATGGACCTGCATGAGTATGGGCAACATTGTTCATTTTCCAATCTCGGCAAAGATGGTTGAAACACCCAAGGGTTGAACACCTAAAACATCACAAGACATGTCACATGAACAGATAAAAGTGTGCCGGCCGCCGGGCGTTTGAAGGCGTTGACTCATTGACGAACATTGACTCATTGAACATTGGGTTTCTGATTGGCCCGTGCCGATTTGGTTTTTTCTTTTTTCAATTCGTTCGTTCATCAAAATAACCCTGCCCGCTTGAGGCAATTTCGGTCGTTGGTCTTTTACCCGTTTGTGCCTGGCGTTTTTGATCGAAATGGTAATTTTGACAAACTCAAAATATTCCCAACTGAATCCAGAGTTCCCCGGTCTAAAATATGCCTCATTTCGCTGACGGGCAAGATCGGCGATCGCAGCTTGTGCTCATTCATGCCACCAAATATGGTCTAGATCGGCTTCAAATTGCGGACAATTACTGAATTCAGCATTCAAAAGCCCAGGGTAAGCAAGAATCATACTCACCGGGGAGGGGAGTGAACCCCTGGAGGAATTTTGGTGTCAGGTGCCGTTGTCCCCTTGCTCTCGTCGAAATTACGTGCTTATATACGCGTAGAAATTGGTCAGACTGGCGCAAAAGAAACCGAATCGTTTGTTTTGCAGACGGCTGATGGGTAGGCGCAGTGGCTCAGTTGTCACAGTGGCTCAGTTGGTCACAGTGGCTCAGTCTGTCACAGTGGCTCAGTTGGTTCGCTGGTCTGACTCCAAATCCGAAGGTTGTGGGTTCGATTCCCGCCACAGTCGGAATTTGTGGGTTGGGTCATGCGCCATTCTGGCTGCAGTGACAGAAAGGGAGACTTTGTGGCAAGTCTTCTAGTCCTTCGGAAGGGACTTTAAGAAGGTGGTCCCGTGTGCAATTCACCATGTGCACGTAAAAGAACACTTAGTCCGTCCAAGAGTGGCGGCAAGTTACAGAAACATAATAAAGCCACAGACACATACAGGGGTACCGAACACCAGTGTGGGTATGGTGAATGATTGGTATGAATGGCGCCAGAGTAAGGTGCAAAGTATGAATGGGAAGATGTGGGCGAAAAGAAGCCCTGGGGATCACCCCGAAAACCTTACACAAGTTTAAGTTTAAAGTTTAAAGCAGTTGGACTGCTCCTGTTGGCGCCCCATGCATGCCTATTTTGTCAGGACTGAAAACGTTCCGCAAAAATATTGCAACAAGTTTTAAAACGTTTTTTTTAACATTTTGGATACGAATACCTGACACGGCAGGAGAAACAAGTTGATTCTCGTGTTCGGAATATACCTGTCGACGTTTGTTGGAGCGAATTTGGCGGACGTTTTGTTGCATTTTATCTGTACGTCGTTAGATGCGTTACCAAACAGCAGGTTGACAACAAGAAACAAGCAGTGGATTGACGACATGGGCGACAAGTATTAGGGGGGACGACGGTATACAGATACGTAGCCTATATGAGTTTCATAGGTCAGATTTGGTTCGCTTTATAGCGAGCTACGTCTCCGAAATTGGCGCTGCCAAATGTCGACAGGAATTTTGAACGATTGCCGAATGTTGCAACTGTGCTAAAATCTGTCAGCCTGATATCATCAGCCTCCACAGCAGCATGTGTGACTGCAGAGAAAAACCTACGCCACTCGTTTTGTGGCGATACTGATCCATTCTTGGCTCGTTCAAATTTAAAAGCTCTGCCAGGACGAATGGAGCAAGAAAAAGCCTCGTTGAAGCGTTATGACTCTGCATAAACTTAAAACCCTCTCTCTCATGAAGCAACCGTTATAGCGCGGATGTTGAAAAAACCATGCGCACAGAATTATAGACATGATCAAAGGGCGGTGGATGGTCGGATTCGATGTTGAATAAGTTAGAAACAGTGAAGACGTGTTGAGAATAGGTACATACCTTCATAAAACAATGTGCATTTGAGTGATCATGTATGCTTGACCTCTGACCTTTATCCCAGCACAAAAGCATCAGATTGTACTTGCCATTGCCCTCGTCCACCAAATTCCTGGTGTACCTGCAGCGACGAAAAGAGGGAACGAAATTTTAGTTTCAAAATACCTATTCCTATTCCATATATTGAATGTTGGTTGAGCGTTTCATGCATGATGATCCATCACTTTATGAAGTTGGGGGAATTACGCATACTGCACAGGAAATTTTGCTTGGAATTTTGCTGGAATGTTTCAAAGTTTCAAGGTATGTCAATGTTCAGAAACAAAAATTGCCTTTTCAAAGGCTGACGTCGCGGTGAGCATCTCCAGATATACTTTGCTATTTTTCGGATCATTATAAAACGATAGCAGACGCGATGATTGGCTGCACACAGGAGTAAACCATAACTCAGGTGCTATACTTTGAATCAATGGAAATATGCGTCACTAATCATCAAGGCATTCGTGCAAGGCGTGAAACTGCATTAAACCCTGTTGAAATTGCATGGCCCCTGTATTTGTCATACAGGTACAGGCAAATAAAAATTAACTGTCGAGTACATTAAATCAAATAGAGCAACAGTAAAGTTTTACAAAAACTCAACTCCGCAGCAATTAAATTTTTCCATTTTTAACCTTTGTTAAATATGGCCAATGCATTTCTGATACTGGGGCCACAGTCAAATGGTGAAAACAATGTTTCCGACAGTTATTTTTACCTTTGTCGACCTTTGAAATATTCCGACCTATTGCAGTCGTTTTCCCTGCTCATCTCATGACGGGCTCTGAACTTATTCAAGCTGAACTTATAGACTCTGTATGTTCATAAAAAACGATTGGAATTTCGTCCTGCATGATCGTGAAAATTCGCAATCAATCATCATGAATGAAATAGGTACGAGTCAACCTGGCGATTTCTGCCAAGTCGTCAATATCAGCTGATCATGCATGCACAAACAGGGCTGAGTAGTGAGCACTGGATGCCCAGATTCTGGTTTGCAAAGGCGGACCAACTCTCCAACCCCCAACTTCATTCAGAGCATATAGGTACCATCACATTCCCGACACCACCTGCATTCCGGATTTTTACTAAACTTAAAGGTGACTTTTTATCAAGAAATATTGGTATCTTTTTGGGCCATCACCAGACTGAATGAGCTCGTTTTAGAAAAGTGGGGGAGGGGAAAAGGGAAGGTTTGCACATACAGTGTAGTTTACCTGAATCTGTCGAACTTTGCGTATATCTGCCAGTCGGTTCTGTTGCTCTGATAAACGGTCATTATATCCCGAACATATTCAATATCGACCTTATCCTTGGCAAAGACTGATCTCAACTCGGCTATGAGGGCCTCCAAACTGCTCATCTTTTCTGCCAATTCGACATCTCTCATCTTTTTCTGCTGACAGAATTTGCAACCACGACAAACGTTCGTTCCTTCTTCCATTTCCGGTTTGGTTTGGCTTTGGATATTGGACACTTATATTTTCAAAAAGTAAAGAGCAAGAGAGCTCATGTAAGGCCAATTTGGTACCTACGAATGTGTATCTATCAAATGGCAACCATGCATTTGCGATTATTGATTGATGACGAAAATAGTTTTTTTTTATGAATATACCTACAATGTGTCATTTTGTAAAATGACACATGTAAATGTAAAAAATGCCCCATTTCAATGTAAAAAAAAAACCAAAATGGGCCCATTTGGGGTATTCATGGGGGATGTAAGATTTCACCATAGAACAGTCAAAATTTCAGAAGTTCTGCGGAACAAGCGAAAATAAAATATTTCGTGACAAAATAACCTCCGAGCCCCACGTTCACGGAGTCCCCCCAAGAAATCCAAAAAAAGTCCAAAATGTGGTCGTCTTGAGTGTCAAGTAAATGAAATTTTTGGAGAATGGAAATTATCAAACTTCAAAGATTCTAACTCAAAACAAAACCAGACCGACACGATGGATATGGTAGCCAACAGTGCTCAAAGTGGAGCTACTCGCATTGGAGCGGGATTCAGCGCCCGTCCGCCCTGAACTAAAACTAGAAGAACACCACTCCCATGCATAGATCCTTGTGACCAAATTATTCTCACAGCTCAGAAAAACTGAAAAAGGCTCCCTTTGTTTCTTTTTAGGAGTGTCATTTTGTCGGTGTTGAACTTCGTTCTTCGGTCCAATCCAATGCCAATTTTCATTGAGAATGATGAGCAGGATGGCCCTTACCCGAGCACTGCATGACCTGCATGACACATGACCTGAATGACCTGCATAGTTGCCTAGTTGTTTCTCTTCTTTACCAGGTGGTTCTATTCCTATAGCTGAGCATGGAATAAGAATTCCGAATGGGGTTGCTCCGGCTCAGTTCGGCTATTCTGCGAATAGACACATTCGCAGAACAGACGATTTTTTCACTTTTTCCTGGTTAGACGATTTTTTCACTTTTTCCTATGTTTCGTTGAACAACTTTACATTCTGCAAGAGTGGATACGCGAAATTAGGGGACGGTTTCTGGGCCTCAAGCAGCAGGTATACCTACGTTGCGAACAATAAATGGATCGGCACCTTCCAGTATAGGTTGACAACAGCGACAGGCAGTGGAGGCCATATTCCATTTTTTTTGTATTCTTTCGATTTGGTCGCCGTTCCCATGATGAGTGCAGCCTAGTTCATTGTGACGACCTGTTCGCGTCCTTTGCCATTTGTCATTGGGAGGAGTTGGGAGTTATGTTCATCGCTCCAGCGTCCACCAAAAGGCATAGCAATTTTATCGCCTTCAAACCAATGGGTTGTCTTTCCAATTTTTAATTTAAGCCATGTGGTCTAGACATGCCCAGGTACCTACCTATGCTTTGAAACTTTTTCTCCCAAAAACCACTCAGTGATTTAGGTGAAGGTTTAAACCTCTGGAATCCTTTTACGAGTGTTCAACTCTGAAAGTTCCAAAATTGCATGCGACACGGCGCGCCATCTTCCGCCGTCCGAGAGCATTCCATTCCATGCACGGTTTCATCGGTTCGCATTGAGAAAATTCTTGCAGATTTTGGTTGTTGCTTGACATGGTGTTCACCGTTGCATCGTGATCAGAGACTGGTCGAGTAGTACAGAATGCTGGGCCAAACATGGGACAGATTTTAGTGGTGCCCTGTCCTGGATGCGGTTGCGGATGTCCTCGACTCCCAAACGGTGTTTGGGCTGTTCTTCTCTCCCTCCATTTCACATCTGTCACCGTCTGTCCCCGTTTGGCACCTCTTCGCCCCCATCTTTCGCTAACACATGATCACAATTTCACGAGTTCTTCGCCACAACAATGCGTTTTGCAATGTTGAACAACATGTCAAGCAACATCTAAATCTTCAAGCCAGCCTGATGGACCAGCAAAAATGGCAAAAATCGAAAATATCAATATCAACGAAGACCCCCGGTCCTCTTTTTCGAGGGACACCCTGCACACCACGCCAGTCATATGCACCAATAAGAAATTCACGCATCTCTTGGAAGAAAGGTCGACTGAGCGCGATTGGATTGGAATTGCAGAGTCTTTCGACTTCAGAAGTCCAGAGTCTGCATGGATCAGAGTCATGATGTCGCGACACGAACCGTTTGTATAACTGAAGGTCTTTCCGGTGTCGTTGAACCACCGCTTCCGAAATTTTGAAGATGGTCCATCAGGGCCAAGTCACAACAAGTCACTTCACGAGGCTTGTGGAAGGTGCAATGAAATTCCGACGCGCTCAGATATCGTAACTTTTCCGCAGTGAAAAACAAAGATTAAACTTTTCCGCGGCCATCGTGGCGATAATGTTTAACTATACGAGCACACATTACATAGTTTTGCAATCTCGTTCGAGAAATGTCTCGGAAACGTGTTTTCGGAAACAAACAAAACAATGGCGGCGCAGCGGACTTGGGACAAGACAGGACGGTTGCGGACAGGACGATCGGTTGCCCATATCTACGATACGTCGATACCTATATTTACCGTTGACTTTTATATGCATCCTCATGTGGTCGCATCCAACGATTCGTACCTACTGCATGACGAAATCATCGCTCATTGCGGGGAAGTTTTGGATCTGTCTGTGTCACAAAAATATTTTCTTTGAAATTGTTTTGCAGAATCGATAACAAATGATTTCGTCAGACGATCAGAGCCAGAGGCGAAGAGGGACAGTGAGTTTGTGCATTGATGAAATCTGCAGATGGCAGTTCAGCTCAGTTTCGAGTTTTCGACCGAGTCGTCCTCAGCGGGACTGTGGACAGACAAATAAACTTCAATGCATCATCTGTTGCCACGCAGCTTCGCGCTTCCTAATAGATCTAAATTCTGGGGTCTAGACAGATCTATTATTTATTCCAAGTGTAATGGTTAGCCACTCCGGACCCATCATTGATGCTCATGGCGACCACATGACC
>JASGXE010000624.1:0-57623 GCA_030068105.1 Sinentomon sp. SZTP_YWyxl
TGAAACAAAAAAAAACGGGAAAATTTGCGCCTGCACTTTTATGAGATGCTACACGCATTTTTGTTTGTGATGTGTGTTGCAGTTTTGATTTTTTCAGGAGGAAACGACAATTTGTAAACAAAAAAAACGGGAAATTTGCGCCTGCACTTTTATGACGTATGCCACGCATTTTTGTTTGTGATGTGTGTTGCAGCTTTTGATCTTAAAGGAGGAAAGACAATTGTAAACAAAAAAAAACGGGAAATTTGCGCCTGCACTTTTTATGACGTATGACACGCATTTTTGTTTGTGATGTGTGTTGCAGCTTTTGATTTTTTCAGGAGGAAACGACAATGTAAACAAAAAAAAACGGGAAATTTGCGCCTGCACTTTTTATGACTTATGCTACACGCATTTTTTTTTGATGTGTGTTGGCTTTTGATTTTTTCAGGAGGAAACGACAATTGTAAACAAAAAAAAAACGGGAAATTTGCGCCTGCACTTTTTATGACGTATGCTACACGCATTTTTGTTTGTGATGTGTGTTGCAGCTTTTGATTTTTTCAGGAGGAAACGACAATTGTAAACAAAAAAAAACGGGAAATTTGCGCCTGCACTTTTTATGACTTATGCTACACGCATTTTTGTTTGTGATGTGTGTTGCAGCTTTTGATTTTTTCAGGAGGAAACGACAATTGTAAACAAAAAAAAACGGGAAATTTGCGCCTGCACTTTTTATGACGTATGCTACACGCATTTTTGTTTGTGATGTGTGTTGCAGCTTTTGATTTTTTCAGGAGGAAACGACAATTGTAAAAAAAAAAACGGGAAATTTGCGCCTGCACTTTTTATGACGTATGCTACACGCATTTTGTTTGTGATGGTGTTGCAGCTTTGATTTTTTTCAGGAGGAAAACGACAATTGTAAACAAAAAAAACGGGAAATTTGCGCCTGCACTTTTTATGACGTATGCTACACGCATTTTTGCTTGTGATGTGTGTTGCAGCTTTTGATTTTTTCAGGAGGAAACGACAATTGTAAACAAAAAAAACGGGAAATTTGCGCCTGCACTTTTTATTAAGCAAAATTGCGCAAAAACAAACGTCACGCTCAAACACCCGTGAGAATTTGGTGGATGATCAATAGAGAACAGTGTGCCGTTCTGGGTACAATGGGAGTTTAACATTGTGACGTCACGCCCGTCTACGACCATGGGGGCAACTTTTTGGCCAGACCACGGAAGTACAGTGTAAAACCAAATTCTTGTCGGTGACGCATGTGTTACGAGTTCCTGAAATGTAAACAGGTCGTCTACGATGATGAGCTCTTTTTAACTATATGAGCTATGATCCTGCATGAGGTAGACAACTATGAACTATGATCCTGTATGAGGTAGACTATAACTATGAACGCCTGTGAGGGCATGTTTTGCGCGCCCTCAGCAGCCGCACGCTCTTCGACGCTGCTCGCGGAATCTCCTCGCGTGCCCTGCCGCGTCAGATGTCGCGCGCTTTCGGCTTTCACACACGTCCATGGCCTTGTTCCGGCCGCTCGGCTGTCTGCCCTGACATAACCAAACCCAACCTAACCAACCCAACCTATTTCTCGACGCGCTGTCGTATTTCGAGCCGCTGACGAATGTCAGCGATGGTAAAGTGATGGAAAAACCTAACCAAACCTAAACTATTTCTCGACGTGCTGTCTTGCAAAGCATTACAGAACTCGCAAGCCCCAAGTATTTATAAATTGTCTGTACTTCGTCACTTTGGACTGAACTGAATGCCGCAGTTGACACATGCACTGTTGGGGATTAAGTACCTGTCGGCTGTGACCGCCTGATGACCACTGACTCTGTAAATAATCCTGTCACTTTTGACAGTAATCCTGACAGTTGACATGCACTGTTGGGGATTAAGCATCTGTCTGCGACTGCATGCTGAATATACACCTGAACTGAGTCTGAAGTGGTATACGTCCACTGACTGTAATCCTTTCATTGTGTTTAAGTCTGACCAGATGGAACGATGGAATCTATGGAATTGAATGGAAATTTCAGTAGGAATTTCCAAGGAGCTCCGATCGCGGAGAAAAGCGGGCCGATTTGACTGTATGCATGTGAACACCTGCAGTGCAAGGGATTATGGCACTGATTGTTGCATGCAATGGATGCAGACGACACGTCTGAGAGTGCTGAATGCACATCTTGATGCATCGAGGCGGCCATGGTCCGTTGAGCGAATTGAAATGACACACCCCCTGCGGTGCAAAGGACTAAGGCACAGCTGTTTTGTGGTATCCACTGCGGCTGCAGATGACACGTCTGGCCATGCTGACCCTTTGGAGACGCTTTGTCTAACAGCTGATCCAGTTCAAACACCTGTATCTGAAGCGGCGAACACTATTGCGTTGAGCTAATGGAGCCCTTTAGAAGCGACCAGAGGTCACTGACCCAGGAAAAACGTGAGGCCTGAACGTGCTGATTGCGCACCTTGATGCCGTCTGTCTGAAGCTGGGTCCACAATTCAGCGTGGCTGAAGATGGGTCCACAATGCAGCATGTCTGAAGTCAGGTCCGCATTGTCCCTTTATGGGAAAAACATGGCCCAAACGAGGTCATTCAATAATGACGTAACCCCTTCGGAGCGGCCACATAGGCCGTTGAACCGTTGATCTGCCCCGTCCTCTCGAACAGTCTGGGCGGTCAGGGTGTCGGGCCAAATTCAACGGCGAGCTTGAACTACATATCCAAATGGCGGAAGGTCAGGTCGACCTCTGCCCTCAAGGTCGGGATGGCGCGGTAACCCTAACATGTCAAAACAAACGTGCAGCCACACACCGAAGCATGCGGTACTTAATGCACAGGAGCGGGGCAAACGAGCCTGAAGATGGGTCCACAATTTCTGTTGTCTGAAGATGTGTCATAATGAAGTCATTCAGTCAACCCGAAATGCACGTTTGCGCTGAAAATTGGCATTGCAAACACGAACTCAAACAGTGATTCCCACCAGTGCTCCTGATTCTCAGGTCCGTTGTCAACCACCCATTGTTGCATCCCATTATTCGATCGCAGTAAAAGAGGATCATTGACCTTCAGAGGTCAAGGGGTCATGACCTCTCACGGAGAGTTGAACCCGAAATCATAGTAAAATATAGGCATTGCAAACGCACACTCAAGCATGCAGTGACTTTTGAAAATCCAATTCGAGCTTATCTCTGAACAAAGGAACCTGAATACACTTTCATTGTTGACATTGATTGCCTTCCATTGTTGACATTAAGCCATCAACGAACTTTGATCGTAGACAAAAAGCAGCCATATGCTGAACCAATTACGACCGAACAATGGTTGTCCATGTCTCTTGGATGAACCCTGTCATCTGATGAAAGGACAATGACCTTTCTGATAAATATTGCGTGTTTGACTCTTGATCCCTTCAAAAGAAGCGACCGCAGGTTGCTGAGTCAGAACATATGAACCACATAGCACTATTGTGAACGGAATTAACCCCCGTTGAATGCGGAAAAGGCTTTGTAATAAATATCAAACAGATGTGAATGGCTCTGTACGGCCCCGAGTTTGACCAAAACAGAAACAATGAGTAACCATGTGGGAAAGAACTGCAAGAATATGAACCTGACGAACCTTTGTGCCTGATGAGTGGGCCATGCATTTGATGAGGTCCTTCAGAAGCGAACCGCAAAACAAATTAAATGGACACGTACAACTGACAAGTTCACTGATTTGTTGCGTAAACCCTGATTCAGGCTCTCTTGATGGATAAAGCTGACCTTGATGAACCTGTGGAGACGGGAGGTCGTTGAACCGTTATGAGTGTATTGAGGCATTGTTGAAAACATGCATTGCGATAACTCAGCGAAACACACGCGTGGATCGGGCAGCCTGACTTACCGTCGAAACGGTGTCCTTGATTCGCAAAAACACTCGCACCCGCATATGATACGATCTTCATCAGACCTTATGTGAACAATGTGATTGGAATGCTTGTGTTAACAATGTGATTGGAATGACCTCGCTGGACAGGAATGGACTGGATACGAGAATTTAGAAAAGTCCAGTTTGCAGTTGAACCAACGTGATTCTAATACTTATAAGTGCCGTAACTCTCATTGCCTTCCCCGCCCACCGAGCGCCAATTTTCGCTCTTTTCCTTTCTCTGCCGTCGCGTCAAGAGGCCGGTTTCCTGGCTCTGGTTGATTTATGCGTCGCTGTGCATCGGCAACGAACAGTTTAATATCTCTGGAACCAAATGACGGATTTTGATCAAAATTTTGTGTTGGAAAGCTTAAAATTAGACCTTTTCAGGACTATAAAATTATCCCGAACTTTTCACGGGCAAAACTTGAAAGTCATGCGGGGAAAAAATATGTTCAAATTTTGACAAGATAAAATTTTGCGTTCTTGCTGAATACTTTCAATGATTGCGCGATTTTTTTCCGTTATAACATGGTTTTGACCTGCGGAAGAGTTGTAGAGGAAGCCCTCAGCTATCCACAGACACCAAAATCATTGCATTTGAACACCATTTGGCTCTTTTAAAAAAGAAAGGACGCGAAGCGGAAGCATTCATTTTGTTTTCTGCACAAAAATAAGCGGGGATGAGGCCGCGTCTCCCTTGGAGGCCGCGAATTTTCCCGTGGTAACATGGTTTCGACATGTGGAAGAGTTATAGAGGAAGGTTTCAGCTTTCCAAAAATACCAAAATCATTGAATTGGAACATCATTTATGGAGAAGAAACACGACTAAGCATTTTTTTGTTTTTGACGCAACAAAAAAGTACCTATGCTTCCATGTCGCGTTTCCTCTTCAAAAATGGTCAAGTGATGTTCAAATTCAATGATTTTGGTATTTTTGGAAAGCTGAAAGCTTCCTCTACAACTCTTCCGCAGGTCAAATCTATGTTACAACGGAAAAAATCGCGCAATCTTTGGAAATGTGAGGCAGGAACCCGGAATTTTATCACATTTTAACTTAGAAACTTTTGTATCTGAAATTTTTGAGCATTTTACCAGCGAAAAATTCGGGGCTGTTATACACGTCCAAAATCGCTCGTTTTTCTGCTTTCCAGCACAGCAAGTCCTGTCAAAATCCGTGAATCGGTTCAAGAGAAATTTAAGATTCCGTGAGTGACAACCCGCGACCGCCGTATAGTCGCAATGTATTTTACTTGTCGCAGTAGGCCACCGAGCGACATTCGCGCCTCTTGCGGACAAATAAAAATTGGCGACAGCCAAAGCGCCGAATTACGCCACTTATTGAGCATTATAATCACGTTGGTTGAACCTTTGCAATGTAGGATTGAATAAATTTCAAAATGTGTGCCTCAACATGCGCAATGCATCCCAAAAATTGTGATACGAGGTGCTCCGTTATTTTCACAATTTCATCATTTCAACACAACAAACGAATGTCTGATAACGTCATTTGATGTGACTACGGTTGATTGACATCTCAAATTCGAAAACTTGGACCACTTGAACATGAACACTGGCTAAACTCGTTCTGCTAAATGATATAAAATTCAAAAGACTGCCTATTTTCATGACGCAAAAGCGTTAAAACCACCAAATTCGTGACGATAGCTCCTGATTTCGTTCGGGTCGTCTTGCATACAAAAACACACGGAGGTACATGCTGATTGGAGTGAAATCGTTCAGTCACCCACCATTCTTTCATATGGACGACAAATACGTATAGCCTGTCTTGCTTTGAAGATTTTACTGCAAAAATGCATGTCAAACGGCACTTGAAAATTTCGATTTTGTGATTGCGTTGCAGAGTTGCATTGCTGATATTGATTCCCAAATGCTCAAATTTATCAGTGATGACCCCGGATTTCTATTTCTTCTTAATGGTGACAAAAACTGCACTTGGCTGGCACAATCGGCTGTGCCGCAAGGCAATCACTTTGAAAAAAAAATCATTTGTCATTTACAACAGACAACCATGCGGCCTTTGGTTCGGCAAATAAGACTCGATTTTTCGAGACGCCGTTTCTCTCAAGGATCTTTATCTTGCGTCGAAACACAAACAAAACACAATAACCAAAAGCAGTTATCAAAAAACCTATAAACAAGCCATAATAAACAAAAATCAATGACCAAAACTCAACAACCAATAACACAATAATAAACAATACAACTAATAACACAAATAACACAAAAAACGAAACACATGTGAAAACATAACAATGAAAACACAATAGCCGAAACACACAACAACCCATATCTGTTATAACCTTGAAAGCCTGTTGAGCCTGAAATGAAACAAAAACACAATCCGGGTATTTTTCAATGCTTGTCCTGACATATGATAAAAATGCCAGTGTGCACAACACGATGCTGATATACTTTATCCGATCCGCATTCGAGACTTCAAGTCGATCACAGACCTCAAGTCGATCGCAGACCTCTGAACAGTAAAAACATGAAATGCAGTCCATACTGAACGATCCAAAGTTCTGATTCCTTTTGCCAATGTGCAGCAAAGGTGCCACGTCAACATTGAAAAAAATAATATATATTTTCTTAACATCAGGATCATGCAATCCAAATCAATACCAATATGTATTTCATATAGGAATCCTGCGCGCTCGTTCGTATCATGCTGACAGGTGAATTCCCTATTGATCCCCATAGGCCTATCACATCAGTGACGCACCTTTCAACTGTTCGCTCACCGGCTGCCTTCTAGCAAGGCACTTTGCAACACCTAGCAAAGCCAGACATTTTCTGCTCGAGATCCAATGCGTTCGATGAATGGCGGCTCAACCGCTATGAGCCAAACGGATGAAGTGTCCATGTGGCTGCTCTTGCTTTTCGGAAAACCGCTATAAAATCACAAAATAACTGCAAAAACAATACACTTTTAATGCGATAACGCCAATTCATTGCAAAGCCGCCAATTCGCAAAGGACATCTTCCCGAAATCACCCAAGCCTCACAATCAAAAAGCGCCAAACTCCTCAGGTCGGCTTACGTGACCTCTCCTGCCACGATGAAGTGATCCAAGTTTGACCATACCATCACCTCAATACCTTAACAAAAGAGTGTTGACTTTTTGACTTAGATTAGTCAAAAATCATCTTGTTGCAAGTCCGGATTCTCACTGTCATTGTCCCAACCGTGCCATTCTATTTTCACCTGCACGCTATTTACCCCGTAATTTTGGTAAAATTACGATGGCTCGGTCACGCAGAGATGAATATTCTTCAAATCCCACTCGCTTTGTTTTTCGATAACCAGCTAAACCTCACATAACCTAACCAACCTAACCTCACATAACCTAACGTAACCTATCCTAACCTATGGCCAATCTACATAACCAAAACAAACCTAGTCAAACTACATCACCAAGACCAACCTGCTCAACCGCCATCACCAAATTCATACTTCTCAACCTACATTACCAAGACCAATCTCAACCATCACCAAATCCAACCAACAAAACCTACATCACCAAGATCATCACACTCAAGCTAACCTCTCATAACCTAATCAATGCAACCCCACATTACATAACTAACCTAACCTCACACAGCCCAAACTAACCTACCAAAACCTAATCTAAACCAGGTCCACATACATCTCCCCAAAATCAACATACGTTAACAAAACCAACCCAATCAACCAAACCTCGGATAACTAACCAGGCAAACCTAACCTAACCTAACATGACCGCTATCCTAACCCCTAAAGTAACCTAAACCATGCCTCCCAACTTCACCAAAACCAAACTTCTCAACCTATTAGCATACAGGGAAATTCCAGTGAAAACTATACGCGAGAGCGCGTTCGGTATGAATTTGTTCGCATTTTTCATTTTAAATTTGTCTGCTCTTTCAGCCATTGACCGTTCGTGTTTTTTCTCAGGCCAGGCGATTTGCGCTCGCGGAAGAATGAGATCTGCGTATTGAGCTGGTGTTTTTGTTTGCCAAGGCCAATAACAGCATGCGCCAAACGTGCCACCTGTTTCACCTTCAGCATTTGGAACGATCAGGACCTTGACGCATTGCGCATAGTCCGTGACCTCATTGCAAAATTGAAGTCAACGCATGGCTCTGTCCAGAATACCCGTCGAAGGCCACGATGCGCAGAAAGATGCATAATTTTTTTTTCCAATCCACTTCCGCGGACCAGGAGCTCGCAACAGCCAATCACGTCGTCTCAAATTGCGACGTCATCAATTTTGGGATTTTTGCATTGCCACCGCTTTTTGCCATTTGGCATGTTTGCCACCGCTTCGCAACTCTTTCAGGGTCATAATAGGGTTAGGTTAGGTCAGGTTAGGTTAGGTTAGGTCAGGTTAGGTTTGGTTAAGGTAGGTTTTGAAATTTGGATGTTGAAATTGGCTGGAATTCCCAACAGCCAATCAGAGGCGCGCCTGCGGAAGTGGATTGGGAAAAAAAATGTGCCAGAAAGATACAGTGAATATGAACGAAGGTGCCATCATTGCCCAAGTGGAAAGACAAGCAATACCTACAGGCCGCAAGTGAAATAGGCGGAAGGCTTTTTTTAAATGATCACACGGGATCGGGATTTTTCCATCGAACCCAATGTTAAAAGTTCGAGACGCAAAAGTGGGCAAAAACCATCTGAACAAGGAAAAAAAGGTTAGGGGTAAGGTTAGGTTGGGCAAGGTTAGGGACATAGGTTAGATTAATTTAGGAAGGTTAGGATGGCCTAGGTAGCTTTTTTTGTTTTTTTTCAGTTTGCACGATTCCGATAACGTGTGACGATTTAAAATAACGCTGCCGGGAGCTTGGTCTCGCCAGATCCTACGTCACCAAAATCCTTAAGAAAGGAAGATCCGTCCCCGGAAGATACTCGTACCGTTAGTCCATGAACTAAAGCCTGGTTAGAACGAGAAGAGCTGATTTTGTGAGAAAATGGCAAACTCCATCAGATGTCATCCTGGTCGAGTTGAGAGGATAGGTATGTTTCTACAGACGAGGCCACAGACCATTTTTCATCGAGGGGAATTTAAACGGCCAGTTGTATCAACAGCTCCTGGAAAGACAAGTGTTTCCAGCAATCGATTTGGCAGTGGCCGTGCAAGTGGACGACGAAGGTCGACCCGCACTGAATAGGAATACCATCGTTTTCCAGCACGACGGAGGCCAGCGCATAATACGCTACATGTCCAAGTTGGACAAGTAGCGTATTTGTGGATAGGAAAGGGGTACGAATTGAATGGCCGATCGAATCGATCGCATTAGCCATCAGCCCACAAAAACTCAGCAACCGAATGTATTTTTGTCAGGAGCAGCATGCAAGGGGGACAATTTGAAAATTACTTCCACAGGAGACAAACGGCCCTTTTTGGGGCAACCTATCAGCATCCATCAGCGGCAGGTCAAAAAGCACATCTTTCATTTTTTATGCGTCAGGTTCGAACTTTTTCAGCACCGTGCACCACTTTTGGGGCTGGCTGCGGCGAATAGCAAAAAAGAAAACAGGTCATTGATGTGAAATTCGGATAATCGACGAATGCTATACAAATGATGAGCGATAAAGAAGCAAATTCACACCGATCGAGCTCTCGCGTATAGTTTTCACTGTCATTTCCCTGTATAACCTAACCCACCTAACCTCACATAATCTAACCAACAAAACCTCACATAACCTAACCTAGCCCAAACCAGCCGTACATACATCAACACCAAATTCAAGCTACTCAACCAGTATCATCAAACCCAATCTGCTCAATCTGCACCACCAAAACCAACCCACTCAACCAAATCTCACATAACCTAACCAATCTAACTTCACATCACCGAATTTAACCTTGCTTAACCTAACCTGGCCTAATCCAGGCCAACCTAGATCACCAAAAAAAACTATTCAAACTATCCTAACATAACCTATGCAATCTAGCCTCGCATAACTTAACCAATCTAACCTCACAAGTCCTAACCTAGCATGACATAACCTAACCTAATCTAACCACGCCCACCCTAACCTACTCAACTTAGCCGCACATAACCTAACCAATACATGCAATTGCAACAACCAGTGCATATAACGCACATAACCTGGGGAAAAATATAACTTCTCTCTCACCAAACCCAACCTATCATTCGACTCACTGTTTTTATCAAACAGCGAAGGGAAATATACAACCTGCCTCACCCATGGAAAACAGAGTCCACATAAAATGCAACCGAATCTGAGGTATGGCGCAAATACTGACAAAACCAGAAAACAGCTGCTCCATTGCCCGCCGCTACAGACTCAAGGATGTCTGTGCGGTGTATTTCATTGACCTGAAAAGAAAAGCAATCTATCCCAACATAACTGTTGAACGACATCCCAAGCAGAGCAACCTGATCCCGCGATGTTCCGGCACAGACAAGAGAGCAACTGCTCCAGCAACCGTCTCACCAGCCACCAAATACACTGCATATGCTAAGTGGTTCGGTATTTTCAACCAACCAGCACGATAACCGTGCCATGCGAATGGCGAAACCAACGTTTTGTTAATAATTATTGTCACAATCATATCAATCGCCGCAAGCCGAACCTGGCCTATGGTTCGACTTACCCCACGAGTTGTTTCATGACATTCGGTTGGTCGCAAAAACAGTCATCGCACGATATATGCGTCACAACTTCGATTCAGATGTATGCCATTGTGACCGACAAACATGTTAGCAATTTTAAATGCATAAAAATTTTCCGAAATCTGTCCATGCACCCAAAGGGTGGAAACATTTTGCATCGTGTTGGCTGAATCACAAACTGCGAGCACTTTTAACTATAAAATCGGTCTCAGCGTTCCATGTGGTAACCCAAACAATTCGAAAACCCGTCTTTTCTTGTGCGATCTGCACGAACTGCATTTGCAACATGTCTGGACGCGAGAGCAGGCGATGTGGCGCGGTATCCCCATTTGCACGCACATGCAATTCACCAAACAACCGTTTGTCTAGCCAGCTTCAGCTGGCAAAGGCTAATCCGAACATACGCGCGCACTGGGTGAGGGTTAGATCTCATGCGCCATTCACCTCCCTCACAAAAACGAAATCAGTAATTAAACGAAAAACAAAGGCAGCACCAAAAGCAATGGACGGCGACACACACCTGAATTCAAATTATCACAACACCATCAACTGTGGTGGTTAATTGCGATGACTTAACAGTAACACCTCCAAAAATTCCAACTCACAACCTGTCAGATCAAACTAATAGAATAATTGAACAAGAATCTATTCCGGTGAGATCCTATGGCAAAATACTGGGCGAATTCCATTTTGACTTCCAACACGTCAAACCTAACGCATCTCCATTTCCTAATTTCGTTCGGCTGCTCTGTGGCCCATGATGCCAGTGGAACTTTCACAGAACACTCAAACTCCTTTGAATGAAAAGCACCAAACGTAAAGTCCAATTAAAACAATGCCGACCACATGCGATCCTTTGCATGTGCAAAAAGGTGCAGTTATGCGCATAGCAGCGTTGACGGCTGTTGAAAAATTGCAAGTACAGACACGCAGGTGCACAAATGCGAAACGGATATCTGGCCACTGCTGCTTGGAGGCGGAAGCAGCAAACTTTGACTTTTTACCATCATAGTCAAATGCAGATATCACTGCAAGAGTCAAATGGCTTACAACTCTGACAGAGTTCCTACTTAATCGAATTAGGGAACGCACTGCGATGTTAACAACCATTGACTAGCTGAAAATGTGACAGTGCTTACCTCTATGACCAGCACATTGCATGATCTGCGACACACGCACAAATGTCGAACACACTTTCACGGACAACACAGATGTATATGTTCACTCTTCACACACTGGAAGTACACTGAATGCAGTTTCTCGGGTACCCATAATTATATAATCAAACTCGGACAAGTCGGGGAGGGTTGAAAGCGGCGAAAGGTCTTGATTGTTTAATGTGGGAACCATGTGCTCACAAGGCCAGTATGTACTGGTGGCTAAACAAATGTGTGTTCCAAATAATATACCTGGCGGTGTTTTACATTGTCCGCCTACAAAGATTGAAAGAGATGCCATTATGAATCTTGCCAGCCTAACACATTTCTAGCCTAATTCCAGACAACGTAACCTCAGAGAACACACCTAACCTTTGACCTCGCAAACAGCTACAGGTATCGCAACCTCAAGGGATAAATTTGATTGTTGCATCCCGGCGACAACAGCGCGCTTAGGTATTCGAACACAAGTGACTGCACTGCTGATATGTTGTTCACCGTTGGGTTCCGCAAGGAAGTGTTATGGGTCCACTTTTTCACGATTTATTTTAAAGACCTCTGCGTGGGTTCGAGCGGTGAGTCATTCGGTTCAGATGGTTCATTTAGCACACACTCCTGATCAACGTCGGCTTCTCTTTATCGCAAGGATTCATGCGGTTTAATCAGTTCGGCAGCACGAACAATCGTCCGGACGTGGCACACAGCTCTTATGTTCTTAGGTTATTATGTTATTATGTTGTATGTTATTATGTCATGTTATTATGTTATTATGTTTCTGTTGTTATGTTATTATGGTATTATGTTATGTTATTCTGTTATTAAGTTTTTTGTTATAATGTTATTATGTTATTATGTTATTATGTTATTATGTTATTATGTTATTATGTTATTATGTTATTATGTTATTATGTTATTATGTTATTATGTTATTATGTTATTATGTTATTATGTTATTATGTTATTATGTTATTCTTCGCCTTAGCGTATGCAGCATTGCAAAACTTTGTTTATTTTCCTCATCGGGTTGTCATACTCAGACATTCAAAATACCCGGGCCATAGGGATTTTTGTCAGCCTTTTGAAGCACGGGGCAATGTTATTCCTCATTTAGTAAGCGCTGTTAAATGCATTCTTCATGTAACGTGTTTTTCGGTGCATGCGAAATGGGGAATAACATTGCCCTGTGCTTAAAAAGACTGAAAAAATCGCTTATGGCCCGGGTATTCAGATTGGCTCCGTATAAATCATCTGCGCACTTGGATACACGTTATGGAGTGTTTGAAAAAGGTTTTACGGAACATAAGATGTTCATCAGAGGCCAATCACACCGGCCCATATTGTCTTTCCTGGGTTAATAAATAGTAGTGGTTTATCGGATAAATTCCTGGGCAAAGGCAAAATTATTATTCGTACGTTGGAACTCGGGCCATTTACTCGTACAGTATGTCACATGGCGTCATGCGCTACAAGACGCATGAAATTCCTATGATGACTTAAACTGGCGCAAACTCAATTGTTTTTTAATTGACTCCCGAGTAAGAGGAGCCTTTAGAATTTTTCTTAACTTCGAAGATTTTTGGATGACTCTGTTTATTTGTAACTATTGTTTGCCTATCCTATTTTTAACTATTTAACTTTTTTTTATTTTTTCCTTAACTATTTTTTTTTTTTTTTTTATTTGCCTTATCACTATTTGATAGGCATCATGACAGGAAGGAAAAATGGCATTTCTAAAAAAAAGTGTTGAAAAGAAAATGGCTACACAACAACATTGGAACAAATACGGAGCTTATCAGTCCTCGAACATAGGCGATATTTTAAAGGCATTAGAGCAGACGTTAAAACGAAAATGGTATAGGGACCAACAAATGTTGAAACAAATATGGCACTGCAACAAACGTTAAAATGAAAATGGTGTCACGATAACCGTTAGAAAAATATTGCATGGCAGCAAAACACAAAATCGAGAACTTACAAAAAGCAGCATTCGTGGGGAACTCTTTTGTTTGTTTTGCACGTTTTTTGTTCGATCTTTACCAATGTGGAATTTCAGTGTTAGGGTTTCCATATTTGACGTAAAAATTAGTACAACGCCTCACCTTTTGAGAGAGTGCAATTCGAGAGAATGAATTTACCGGACGCCAAAAATAATTTCTTTTTGAGAATATGGACCCCTGGAAGCGCATTATAAAATATTCTAAGAAAACCTCCTCCTATGAGGAGTGGCACAATCATTGTTTACCTTATGCAGAGCGAACCCATCTGGATCATTCACAATTGTTCGTTTTTTTGTTCGTAAGGTGTCTTCAGAGATTCCTGTACAGATTTCATTGTCGACACTGGTGATCTTCCATTTGTCAACAGTGGAGGTAGTGTAAACGAAGAGAGGAATGGTGATTTATCGAACAAGGTGGCCTGCACAATCACCAATCCATCTGGAGAAATAACAGAAAATATAATCACCCCTCTTGACGATGGAACCTACAGAATCAGCTACAGTCCTTTCGAAGAAGGTTAGTGCTCCTATAGGAAATCACCCTTTGTGATTCCAGTACTTTTCAGTGGAATCTAAGGCAATTGCCGCGACATTTAGGTGTCTTTACAGGTACTTTTTGATTTTTGACTTTTTTACTTTTTGATTTTTGCCTTTCATTTTTGACTACTTGACTAGTTTTTGACTTTTAGATTATTCTTTTCAAATTATTTTGAGCCATCAACAAAAGAGAAGATAATTTATAAAACGTTCCACACACTTTTTACTGTTCGAAACCCTTCAGCATCTGATGTCAATCATGCTTTCCAGCTGGCTTTTCAACTTTCTTTTCTTTAATCTAGATTTCAAACTTTTTAACCTTTCAAGCCAAATTTTCACATTACGAATGTCTGTCAACAAATTTCGACTTTTAGAAAGGTTTTCGGATTTCGGCAATCCCAGTTCTTGAAGCAGAAATTCTCACATTCATGGGAGTATTATCGAAAATCGTAAATCGCCACGCATTTGATTTAAAAAGCGATAAATAAATCTCTCTCGGAGCTGTGGACACAGTTCCATGATCGACATGTTAACAATATGCAGCTGGGGTCATTTCATATCAAAACCTACCAGCAGACATTAAAATACTTCGACTTCTTGATGCAGCAGTTAGCATGCAGCAGCCATCTCATTGGGGGGCTTCCAAAAGAAAAAGATCTGAATATGCGTATATACTTTTGTGAAAGCTTTGAATGTGGGTGTGGACGTTATGGAAACCCTGAATATGCGAGTAAATGTGTGTCTGTACTCTGCTTTGCTACAGGTCATCATACGGTTGATATTTCATACGATGGCATTCCCATTCCTGGATCTCCATTTATTGTCATGGTAACGAAAGGATGTGATCCAAACAGGTGCCGTGCATACGGACAGGGCTTAGAAGTGGGAACCGTTGACCAAGACAACAAATTCATAGTTGAAACCAAAGGTATGTAATTAGTTGCCTGCGATGTGACTTTTGATCGTTTTATTTCGGTTTATCACATGCCATGTTGACGCGGAGGTCATTTAACTTAAATGACTGCGCCACCTACGTTTTTTGAAGTATCTTTTGTGGTTTTGGCATTATACCGGTCGTTTCTGATTTCTTCTTTGGCCCGAACAACACATCATTCCTTGTGCTGCACAGGCTCGAATAACATCATAACAATGTTGAATTATTTTATAAGGAGCGTATCAAAAGTCCACGAATACAGACGATATTTGAAAGTGCTGGTTAACACAGGGACCATCTAATTTCAACAGGACTTGGTTCAAATTCACACATCACACGAGTGTCATGATGTTTTGCGGTGCATGCTGCCATTGAGTCTAAATGGCGCCTGAGTTTATAATGAACTCCTACGAATGTTCGAAGACTTTTGATGATATGGAGTGTATTGCGTGTTCACCTTTCAGTTTCAATCATGGTCACAGTTTACACCGTTGAATGTCCCCCCACACCAGAGACGATGGCGAACACAGCAAAGGCTGACGTTTCATCCACAGCAGCAGTGGCTGGACTCATCAGTTGATGACAACTGCTGCTGCCGCATCAATACCCCAGCCAACACAAGCAACTCATGTTCTTGTTTTGTCTTTTGCAGACGCGAATGCGTCGTCAGCTAAGACAAAAATGTTATTTTTACCCGCAAACTGAAAACACAAGCCCTGTTTTTTTCGTCGATTTTCGTTGCAAATCGATAACTCGAAAAATTTACGATGGATTTAGACCAAATTTGGAATTTTTCAATCATTTGCGCAAACGAAGAGCTGATTAATTTTTCCCTGCGATCCGTGAAAAAATGTGAAAATTTTATTCTATGTATATACGATTGCACAGTTTCATGTCGTCTTTGCGTTTTGCAAGATGATAACTCGGAACAATGATCAAAAATTAAACCAAATTGGGAGTTTTCAGTTATTTACGAAACCTCTGATTGGTTTTTCTGTTCCCTCGGTTTAAAAATGTAAACATTTTATTCTATGCAATAATGTCCTACACTGCCTCTCCATCCTACTTATATCCTTCACTGCCTTCTTCAAAGCTGTCGAATTCATCTGCTTGCGAATAGACAAAGCGCATACGAGCGTATTTGAGCATTTTAATCATCTAGCAACTCATCATTGCGAAAAATAAAAGGATGATCACGGAAAATGGTCGCAACACTTCAAAAAGTGGATGCACTTCGACCGCCCATTTCTGTTGGCATCTTTTCACATCATCCGTCAGTCGCAAAACAAATAAAACGGTTTCCATGGCAACTTTAATTTTGCTGGGAAGCGTTCATCCATCTGCTAAATTGACTGCTATATTGAAGCGCTGATGGGTGTGAGTGGAAATTAGGTTTACGGCCGTTTTCGTAGCCTTCGGCCAAGGCTACCTCTGACCTTTTTCCAATGATACCCCCATCCAAAAAATGAAAAGCTGGCTAACCCGTAAGCCATTACCTCGTGTTTTACCTAATGCGCTTCATGTGAGAAAACTTACCTATACACAGCACACGTGTGTATTTTTGTTATCCTTGAATACATTGCAATCATTTTTAGGTATTTCTCAGACAGGCGTTCTGTATAGTTTCTATGCCTACCCAGGAATTTTGGATCCCTACTACTGCTCCCTCAGAATCCTGTCATGCGACAGTTTGGGTGCAAAGAGCGGACAGAACAGAAACTGCTCTTCGGATGAAATACTTTTTTGGTTGAAAACTTCCAACAGATATTTACAGAAACCCAATCATCATCAGAAATTGCTTACCGTTTTCATCGCACCAAATTTGACATGAATCACTCTCCTTACCACGTATTTCACATACAGAGTTTCCCAAAAGTCGCTTGACAACCGCGGAAAAGTGAATATCAGTTTTGAAGAAACTATGGAAGTTTGGAGCGGAATTTGTTCCAATTCGAACTGATAACACCTGCAGCGGGTACCCTGCCAAATCTGAACCTGAAATCTATAGAAATAGCCCCACAAGAGAAGATTGAAAACTAGCAAATAGCTGTCAAGTGATTTTTGGGAAACGCTGTACAGTCTTCCACACACGGGCACTTTTTCATTTGATTATATTTTTCCAAACTTTCCGTGTTGTCCCGTATTTTCCCGTTCGTTTTTTCCCGTGACATTTTTTCCCGCCACATTTTTTCCCGTGTCTTCTTTTCCCAGTATCTTTTTTTCCCGTATATCATATTTTCCCAGAATATCTTTTTTCCCGTGTCATGTTTTCCCGTGTCTTTATTTCCCGTAACTTTTTTTGCAGTAACTTTATTTCCCGTTACATTTTTTCCCATCGCATTTTTGTGAAACCTCCGTGTAGTTGGCATGCCTTTATTGTGTTTAAGGGCATGCTAAGCAAAATCATGAGATGGTTCAGTACAATCAACACCGCAAACACGTTTACTATGATTTTTCGGTCAGTTGTGCCTATCATGATTTTCAACAAACTGTCACTTGCCTGCAAGCATCCACCTGCAGACACCTGTATATGTGTGTGACTGCAGGTGCATGCTTAACCTTCTAAGGGTCTCAGATAAGCTCTCCTTGAGGGCAACCTGGAATTTGGGGCGAACACAATAACGGAGCTCTTCTGCAGAAAGTTGCCAATTTTTTTATCGAAAGAAGAGTCCAACTCGCTGTGTGAAAGTGAAACCCTTATGAAACTCTCGAAAGTGAAACCCTTCTGAAAGGGAGCTCTTCAGTGGTCCTGAAATAAGAGGACTATCGTCTCAAGTGAATCGCCCCGGATCCAAGGGATTTGAGACATTGCCAGAGATCTAGATCAAGAAGTCATGCCGTCGGTACAAGCCCCGAAAGTAATTGAAGTTGGTACAAGTGTGCCTGAAATAAGAGGCTATCAATTCTCATTGGATTTGATGTGATCAAAAGACAGAAAAGTCCAGTGGAGTGTTTTAAGTTTCCCAAAGAATCATTTTCCCCGAAAACTCCAAGGAGGTTTCCCCTATTCCATAATTTCTTAACACGAACGCCATCTGGAAGGAACTTTGTGTGCAATTATTCTAACCATCTTCGACAAACTCAGATGATGGCCACACCAAACGTGACACCAGTGGATGTTTGCATTCATGTTCAAAACTGATTTCATGGTTATTTAGATGTTAAGTATGATGGATTGTGACAAAGTTTCTGTAATTGCAAACTCACCATGGACCAGTGGCAAAGACCGAAAAGAAAACTCATCGACACCATTTGGAGGCATGGACTTCAACACAACACATGAATGACAGCTATGAGAGCACATTCCGCTTTGTGGCTTACCAACTACACAAACTTTTCCGATCACAAAAGTAAATTGAGAAAAAATCACTGGGAAAAAGTGTTACGGGAAATAAAGTTACTGGGAAAAAAACGTTACGGAAATAAAGAGACTGGAAAAAAAGTTTCGGGAAAAAAAGAAGCAGGAAAATATGAAACGGAAAAAAAGAAACTGGGAAAATATGTCACGGGAAAAAACGAACGGGAAAATACGGGGCATAACCAAACTTTCTGGTTGTGCAGTTTTTATAATTGTGCTGGAAATAACTTCCAAAGTTACTACACTGCAAAAGACAAAACCATGGCTTCCCCGGAAGCGAACCTTTTAATCTTGTTATTTTATTATAATAATTCACAATACTGACACTAGGTTTCTGGTGACAGACAAAAAACAATCATTCAGTTAAACTGTCGTCATATCAAAATAAAAGCATAAAAAATATTAAAAAAAAAACGGATCAACACGAATCATCAGAAGTGGTGTGGCGCCAGGAGATGTCGCGATCGGGAAATAAGTTGTGAAGTTGCGGGGAGAGCATTTCAGTCCCGAATAGTCTTTGGGAAAAATGAATTAAAAATAACATTTGTTTTAAAAATTGGGGTGGAAACAAATTGGGGTCCGTTATCTGTCCTCCGTTGTGTGGGTTTTAAAAAATAACAATTTGGTAGGTCAAAATTTAGGTTGTGTGTAATAATGTCTTTGAATAAACTCAATCTGTGCGATCTCCTTCTGGTAGCTAACGGTTCGAGATTCAAATCACTCAAGAGCGCGCTAACACTAACATCACGGGAAAAACGGCCTGTTATCATGCGTGCAGCCCTCCTTTCTTCCTAAAATGTATAACGGCCACACAACTGCGCGGAGAGCTTGGAACCCTTCTCACTTTTCAAACGATAACACAAACAATAACACAATAAAACAAGAGACAAAAAGACGCAACTTAACACGGTAGTGGGGATACTGTGCACTGTTCACTTGGGGACACTTGATGAAATGGGGACACTAATGGGGTCACTGGCGAAGGGAAACCTAAGGGTCGGGTACAGTTCGGTCCTGGTCTGGTGGTCGGCAACTGATCACTTCAGGTTTGTTTGATTAAGTTCACTGAACTGTCAAATAACGAATCCGAGGAAGATCATTTGAGGAAATCCCTTCTATTTTCAAGAAGCTGTGACAGATAGTTTCCTGGCTTAAACATGTGATTTTCCGACAGGCCTTACAAAGAACTCTTCAATATGTTGTGAACAGTTATCAAAACCAAATTAAATGATGGACTTATCTGGGCTGGTGTCTTCCCAGCACTATTAAGCTGCGGATTCCACTGTCCATGGCTCCCTGAGGATTATTTGCTGTGTGCATGTGTTGTGTGGAGAGCATCAATTGGTTAGTGGTGTAACCCAGGCAAGAAACTGAAAGAAAGCGTGAAAATGCGTCGAGTTGGCAAAACCCTCTAGACATTGGCTCAACAAAGTATTGATTATTGGTCTGTCCCAAAATGTCGCAGCTCTATCTCTTCCCCACAGCACACACTCATTAACTATTTAATTCATGTTTGCAAAGACTGACAGGGAATCTGAAATTCTCAGATGTGATTAGTGCACATTCCACTGAATCTGATTATGATTTGTTCAACTCAGCCGAGGAGAAATTCTGATTGGTTTCCTGGTCAAAAACTGTGATTACGGGCATGGAACTGACATGGTCTGTGATTTGGGGCATGGAACTGACATGAAAGAAATGATCAAGGTCAAAATGCTGACTCAATGATTGGGAAAATGGTTACTCTGATGATTTCAACACAACTTATGATCAAAAACCATGATCATCACCCACGGATGACAATTTAAGAAGATACCCCGGAAACCTGCTCTCAACAGCTTATCAAGCCTTGACTGAAAATTCACAATTTGTAAACACCATTATTTTTGTAAATAAACCATTTGTAAATAAACTTATGTTTTCCCTTTTTTTATGAACAAAGTTGTGAGTCGTGCGTGAATACAAATGTGAGTGAGAATCGTGTGTCGGAATGATTTTGAATGAATGGCTTGTGTGAATGTTTTTATGAGTGAGAGTCGGCCAATGTTGTAATTTTTCCAATTTCAAAGGACTTTCTGAAAAACTTTGGAATTCAGTGTAAAACTGTGGTGTGAAACAGGTGTAAAACTATGGTGTAAACTCGGAAGTTCAATGTTAGACAGCTTTGCACCAAACACTATTTACACCAAATACTAACCCCGTTATTACGGGCAGTTGAGCACAAAAAGCAAGAACTATTCGAGGCCAGCCGAATGCAGCGGCGAGAGCGAAGCGAAGATGTGACCCGACGAACTCAACAACACAGCAAAAAATGCAAAGCTGCTTCTACCGAACGGCCAGGTGAATCACACCGCACTCGGTTCAATATTTTGTTTTGCAAATCACATGCTGATAAGGCCTGCCTTTCGCCTGCCAGCGGCATTGTAAAACGTGCGTAAAATTTGCTGAATGTGAAAAGCCACAAACAACACGGTGCACCCAAACAAAGTTTGGGTGATCCCGTGATATCACCTCAGAACAAAAAAAAAACGAGAAAAAAAATGACGAGTCTGAGGCAAAATGGAGAACCCTGTACCTGTCTCTGAAAGAACTTGCAAAAAAAAATTGACAAACCCCTGAAAAGCAGTGATTGCAAATTCAAAACCCCGATGTGATGCGTGTTGCGTGCTAAACATTTCAAGGGGCAATGCATCATCGGAAACATGAAGTGATGCACGTTGCATACACAACCAAATTATGAGTACAAACAGACAATTTTGCAATATTCATGAACAAAATAAATTACGAATCGCAAACACTGTTGCAAAAACAAAGCGAATGGGCAAAAATATCACGGCTGGAAAAAGATACACATAAGGGACATATACAAAACATATAAATGATGATGATTTTAAAATGCAAATGCAGTTAAAAACAAAATTTAAAAATCTAAAAGCAAAATAAACGATAAAATCAAAAAACAAAAGGTTTAAAATCCAATCAATGGAGTTGGCAAAGCTGCCACAGAAGGCAAATAACCTCCATCTAAATGCTAAAATTAAAACACTAAAAACGATTAAATAGATAAAATGAAGACAAAACAAGGCGACAAACAAAACAAGCGAAAAAATACAATTACAACATAATTGCTCCTTCCTTCAGGCTTTTCTTGGATGCAAACTGGCATAATCTCATATCCCAATCGATTTTTAAATAGGTGCGACAATGTTATATTCCCAAATCGTTCATTTTTGGTACACAGCCAAGCGTAATCTCTTTCCTGCGGAGGTTTCGGTCCCGTCCCCCCTCTCGGACCACATTTAAGGATGACCCCCACTGGCAGGTGGGGTTGCCAAGAAACGAAGGACGAAACCGGCCTCTTTCGGAAAAAGAAAAAAGGAGGCTGTGCTTCAGTGCAATATGTTCGACGTGGGAATTCTCATAAACTGAACCGGAGAACTGGATTGCAATAGAAAACACGGAGGTAATGATGACTGAAAATCGGAGAACGCAATTCGAAATAACGATACGGCCCACTGCGTGCGGTTAATTCGTACTGTGACTGATGCATTTCGCAAGATCTGTGCCTGATGGAAACGACCGATCATTTGGAGAGCTGTTGATTCAATCGCTTTGGAAGCTTACGTGGCCGCAATTGTATCGCCGATGGGGCGCAAAAATGTCAACATCCGCACTCTCATCACGACCTTCGTCATCATCAACCTCGACATTCTCGTCAGGATTGTGGTGCTTATGGCTCATTGCCTGGCTGAGTGATTCGTACTCGGTTCCACTGATCGAATCAGGTTCAGTCGCCTCGCCAGCAGTCCTGCCCTGTCTCGGAAACCTGTTGCGATGAAAGTTCAAAACAAGAAAACCTGGAATGAAGCCCTTTATGAGCTGTACATGGGGGTAGAGTACGGTAGGGATAAACCCTGTCCACAGACACCTTCAAACGCTGGGAGGTCACCTGTCTCCATTCTTTGACTGTGACATTCCCACGAGCATCTAAATTAACAATAATGTAGGGCCCTTTATACACGACTTGCATTTTGTCCATTTTATTCTGAGCAGCACTGCTTTTGTGGAAAAATTTAACTTTGACTATATCGGATACTTTCAAATCACATTGACGTGACTTTTGCTTCACATATTTGGCATCAGCTAAAACCCGCTTCTCTGCAGCTTCTTTCACATGATTCCAAATTTGACTTCGAGCCTCTAAAACAGCTTGTTCGTCAATCGGCATCTTTCTGATTTGATCGGGATGCATGAGCTTTAACTGTTCTGCAGTCATGAGGCTTTTTCCAAGAAAAATGAATGCTGGTGAAAAGCCATTTTCGAGGGGCATAGAATTGAAACACAATTGGAAATGAGAAACATGAGATGCCCAGTTTTCAGCATTTTCCTGAAGCACACAACGAATGAAAGCACGAAAGCTTCGAATTGCTCTTTCAACGGGCATGCTTCTATGAGTATAGGGAAGAGTGTACAACAATTCAATGCCCAATGCTCTAGCCCAAACACCCAAATTGAAAGATTTATTAACTGAACTTTGGTCCAACAATAAAGCTATGGGATTTCCGAAGTATGAAATTATCTTTTGCTCAACAATTTTCTTCAAAACACCTGAATTAAAACTGGAAACAGCTGTGAGAACGGTGTATTTGGAAACAACCTCCATGGCAATGACTAAAAATTTGGCTCCTCCAACTGATCTATTCAAATGGCAGACATCTATTGCCCAAGAATTCATAGATAAATTAAGCGAGGTGGACAAACCAGCTATTCTGTAGGGTTTCCTATTTTCGTGCTTGTTCATTTGACAAACATGGCACGCACCTAACAGCAAACGAACATCACGTGATTGGCAATGCCAGAAAGAAATCTGCCTCAACTTTGGAAGTAATTTGCTAAATCCCAGATGATTATTGGATGGGGAGGTATGAAAATTCATCACGAATTGCTTAACAAAATGCAGAGGAATCAAAATGACTAAACCATAAAGCGGGCGCTTAACATAAACCACTTGATTAACTAGCTGAGCATCCTTTGAAAATCTGCATAAAAATTCGTACTTCTTGTTATCCTTGGCTTTCAATTGCTGAATCTCCTGTGTTTTATTTTGAAGAAAGAAAATTATTTGTTGACACAATAAATCAGAATCCTGCTGAGCTTTGATGTCAGCAAGAGATGTGCCTACATGAATTTGCATTTGATCAGGGGAATTTATGCCATGAGCGAAAATTTTATATTCGTAGGGTGCCTCAAAAAGCAAATGAAGATTAAACTCCTGATCAACTTCCACCGGGCATGGGTGCGACGGATGTCGACTCTGCAAACGCCGACTCTGGTTCTCATCGGATTCGTTAACAGCTTGTAAAACTTCTTGCAAGGGAAAACCTTGATTACAGTTTTCAGATGATAAAATATCGAGAACCTCAGATTCAATAGCGTTCGAGCTCTGTCCTTTTAATATTGAATTCAGGTTGCAATCCGGTTCTGTGAGATAAGTGGTGCGGGAAATGAGATCAAGGAGCTGGTTCCTTTTGCCTTTGAGGTGGCGAATGCGGAGTCGGTAAGATGATAAAATGATCATCCATCGGCTCAAAGTTCCACGGGCAAAGGAAGCGTTTCTCAAAAAGGTCAAACCCGCGTTGTCTGTTAAAACCAAACATTCTCTGTTATCACCAATATATAAACTGAACAATCCAACAGCCACGGTTATGGCATACATTTCGCCTTTTGCAGAGCTGTAATTTCGCTGGTGGCCTGACAAAACCTTTGCGAAAAAACGAATGGGGAAAACATTGCCATTTTCATCATACTGCGCCAAAGCTCCACTTACTGCCACACTCGAAAAATCAGTAATTATCAAATATTTTCTGTCTTTCCTGGGAAGATAAAGTGCCGTCTTCGCCGCCAAAACCAATTTGATTTTCTTGAAAGCATTCTCAGCATTCTCATTCCAATTGAGATGTTTCGCCTTCCTTCTTCTTAAATCCGTGAGCGGCTCAACCAAATCCGCCAGGTGGGGAATAAAATGACCCAAAAAACTCAAAGCCCCAAGGAAAGAAGACAACATTTTCAAAGTGGTAGGTCTCTCCATGCGCAGAAGTGTTTCAACTTTGTCGGGGTCAGGCTTCTTCAAACCACGGCAAAACACAAAACCCAGATGCTTAAATTCGCTGACTCCAATTTGACATTTTTCATTGAGGACGAGATTCACATCTTGGAGCGTTTGCAAAACGGCACCCAATCGCTGGTGCAGCTCCTCAGGTGAAGTCGCCATAACCAAAAGATCATCCAAGAAAATTAAAACATAGTCCTTATGCTCTGAAAGAATTTGGGAAATGACATTACTAAAAATGGCCGTGGAATTGACCATACCCTGGGATAAAACATTCAAGGAGAAAGTGCCACTGTGACAAATAAATGACTGAATGCGCTTCGTTAGCGGATCCTCAGTTCTGAGGCTGTAGAAAGCATTGCGGATATCCAAAGTGGCAAAAATAACATTATCTCCCAAACGCAGGTAAAGCTCCTCAATCGAAATTAAAGGAAAAAATTCCGGAAGTATCCGGCAGTTAATTTTACGTAGATCCAACACCATCCTGAACTTATTATTGCCTGACTTCTTCGGAATTAAAAGGACTGGGCTCACAAATTCTGAAGTTGATCGGGAAATCACATCCTCTTTCAAAAGTTTTTCCAAAATGTCTTCCAAAATTTTCTGTTTTTCCAAGGAGAGGGGATAGGGTTTGCACCTAATTGGTTCGTAATTGTTTAGGCGAAGTTTGAATGTATGTCCATGAATACTTCCTTGTCTATCCTCAAAAATTGATTTAAATGACAAAATTAGATTCTGGAAAGAGTCCCTTTGTTCTGGGGTGAGGTCCTGTCCATACTGAATTTCACTCAAAATCTCATTTGTGCCTTCAGACCCGACCTCTTCCGTGAGGACCGTGATCTGGTCAAAATTTCGATGCACTTGGAACTGACTTGCTTGGAAACAGGTGCTGAGAGATTTTCCAATAGTGAAGGATGATTCTTCAATTTTTTCAGATGGAAACTCAACGGAAAAGGGGGCAATCTTGTTATCAGCTACACTCAATTTCACAATGGGAAAGGACTTTCCACAGACTCCAAATTGGTCATTTATGAGATCAATACTGGCTCCCAACTTTTTGAGCGTATCCATGCCAATCAAAGAATCTACAACCAAGTCCTTAATAACGTACACTCTTGTTTTTAAGGAAACTCCAGCAATTCTAATCTTCGCCCTGATAAAACCAACCAATTGGCAATCTTCGTTATTGGCTGACCTGACACCTGTGGTTGAGGGAAAAATGAAATTATTGATTTGATATTTTTTGAGACATTTTAGGGAAACAATGGTAACGGGACTGCCCGTATCAATGAGGGCTATCATCTTCCGATTGGATATTGATACCTGAATTCCTGGATAAAACAATTTAGACGGGGCGCGGTGAAAAAAAGTAACAGAAGTAAAGGTACGGCTTGAAACATTTTCACCTGATTCCTTGTAACTTCCATCAGATATCCGAACAGAATCAACTTCCATCACGCTTTGAGAATCATCTTGGTGATGACTTTCTTGCTGTTGTTTCCGAGACTGGCTGGCAGATGCTGAGCGACTTGGCGACGTGATTCGATCAGCTTCGCCTTTCTGATTGCACAAGGAAGGGATATCCACTAAATCAAATGGAGAATTGCAAACGGCAGTATCAGGATTTCGAATGGAAACATGAACAATTGGGAGAATAGCCTGATTTGTGGCAGGTGAAATATCTTTCGAAACAGGTACTCCTGCCTCTACCCGTTTCGGATCTCGTTTAAATTTTCGTTAGCTCGATGATGATTATTCGTTGGCTCACTATGCCCACCATACGGCTGTCTGCGCCCAGGTTCCGCATGAACCTGCACATTCACATTTTCGGTCACTGAATGCTGGGAGGACTTTGGCCATGCCTGAGACATAAGAGGAGGAGGCATTGACCTATTTTCGGGAAATTTCCTAGAAAAATACTGTGGGGCATCACCGTAACTGTTATATTTTGGATGGCGTGTGCCATTGTAATCCACACGCTCCTTACGGGGAGAAAATGTTCTTGAGTTTTGGGAGTAACGATAATCGTTCTGGTAATTATCAGAATACCGATACCGATTTGGGGGAGAGTACCCATTGCGGTTTTGATTCTGATTTTCTGGAAGGTACCAACAACGATCTGTTGAGTGGCCCTGAATTTTGCAAAATGAACAGCGGAAATTTCTTCGGCCAGAAAAGAACTGTGATCCGCTTTCTGGCGAGTTTCGATTCCGGTTTTGCTGATGAAGATTGGAATCTGATTGAACATGATTCACAACAATTTTCTGGCCAGAAACTTTGTCTTTACCAACAATGTGACGTTCGATACTGACAATTTCCGTTAACAGTTCGTTAAAATTGCGGTAAGATTCAGGTTTAACCCAGATCTGAAGTTCAGATCTCAAACCACTGACAAATCTTTGAATCAGAATGAGATCAGATACGGAAGATTCAAATAAGACAGATGCAATGCGAGTGACCCTAGCTGAAAAACAAACTGCTGATTCGCGATCTGCCTGAGCCAATTGTAGCCAGGTTAAATGGAGCTTAGACGAATAATCATCACCTATGAAATGAGTTAGAAACACTCTTTTAAACGAGGGAAAATCACTGAAACAAGAACGCATGGCTTTAAACCAGAGAAGACCGTCGCCTTGGAAAAAAAATTCAGGGTAATCCAAAATAAAATTCATGGGTAAATTTTTCATTTTCATGAAGTCCTGTGCTTCGAAAATAAATTCAAGAACATCATCCTTGCCTGAAGCCGAGAATTTCAACAAATTTTGGGCAATCTTCATGTCATACTTATTCAAAGGTTCCTTCTGATAACTATCCCCGGATCTTTGAGGATGAGAAGGAAGTGGAAATCCTGCGTGTGTTGCAAGGGTTGCGTTTTCGTTAAAGTGTGGCAAAGTAGACGAATTTTGTTGCGATGTCCAATTGCTATTCTGCCTTTGATCCAAGGGTACTGACCTTGCCTGGGGAGCAACTGAAACGTTTGCGCCTAAATTTTCTTGGTTTGCGAAAGGCGCGCGAGAAACAACAGGCAAGCCACAATTCACTATTTGATTTCCCAAGCTGGAAGTACACACTGCTGGATGACCGCCTGCGGAAGGGCCAACAGAAGCGACACCTGGGTGCAGTCTTTCTCTGTCCTGAGTGAATCCATGAGCCGCATTCAGATCAATCAAAAGAGGCGGTGGTACGCACGTAGGTTGCACACTGATTGATGATATTGGCGCAAAAACACTGTCAATGGTGGAAACCACAGGCTTGGGATAACTAAACTGTGAAGTGGCCAAGCTAGAGACAAATGGAGTTGCGCAAGTATGTGTAACTGGATTGAAAAGTGCGGGTGCAGGCTGTTGGGAATTCTCAAATAAACTTAATTTCTGCAACAAATCGGACATGCGATCAATTAGCTGCCCTTGCAACCTTTCACTACCTGCGGCCCTGCTTTCCAGTGAAACAATCTTTTCGTCCATTCTACGCAAAATTTGAGCAAATTCAGCACGCTCATCAGGAAGAGAATTATCGGCGACGGAAGTGGGAGCACCACGTGAATCGCATCGCGTTTCGTCCTTATCAAGAGATTCGACTTCCACACTTTTATCGAGATTGATAGCCTCACCTCCTGCGAAGGAATACCTTCTGATTATGGAGGGCGATCTCTGAATAGGCATATTTGACGACGTTTCAAAAACTTTTATCTTTGGTGGGCCAAAAATAGCAGCAGCTTAACTCAGAAAAAGCACAAATACTGAAAAGCCAGGCCAGTGAGTTGACACAACACTTTACCACAAGGGCGAGAAGGAAGGAGTAAAGAAAGCAACAAACATGAACAAGGAAATGAAAAGCGAAGGCCTAGATCTTCAATTTAATGCAACCTGTACTCAATTTTCTTTCGCATGATCTGAAATGCCTTTTCATTCGGATGAATTAAATCATTCTTGTTTTTCGTGGCTCTTTTTGGCGGACCATAAAACCTCTCAAAAAGCACAAAACGGAATTTGTCGTTGCGAAAGAAAAATCTGTATGTGTTGATCACTGTGATCTGCTTCGACGCCTGCTCAGAAATGAAATTGTTAATGCAAATGAATTTGTGCAAAATGGAATCACCGTTCTTGAACTTCGGAATCGGAGGAATCAACAACCAGATTATTCTCGAATATAGTTTTTTCAGAAAACCCAGAAGGACCAGAAAATCGGTTTGAATTTCTTCAACTGAATCTTTTTGCAGAACATTATTTGTCCCAATCAACAAAACCAGGGTTTCACCATAGAATAAGTATACTATAAGAAGGGACACGGCGCGGCGCCTGCCCCACCCAGACTGTTTATTTTTCATTTCTTTGAGGAGGAGCGGGTCCGGCTCTGCTGGAGACTGCTCTGCCGCGGCGCCATTTTGAAACTGAGAAAACATCGCATGTGAACATGGGAAATCAATGGAAAACTGCGTTGAATTTTTACTGTAAAATTGGATCTATTGGATGGAATTTGACGATGTCGGGTGGATTTGATAGGGTTTGGTTCAAAGAACAGGACACAAACGGCATTTCAAATGTAAGCCGGGTATTACGAAAGAGATTCCAACAAAATTCAATCAAAAACCTCCAAAAAGAGGTCAGAACGCGAATGTGATAAAATTGGAATGCAGAGAAATGTTCGTAAAGATTGCACACCAGCACTTCATTTGATGCCTGCAACAAGGCCACAGAAGAAGAACAAAAATTCCACAGTCTGCCTGCCACCAAGATGCTGCAGCGTGCAGCATGTTGAAAAACTTCAAAGTCGTCAAATTCTCCACTATCCGTCACATATGTTGCACTTTCGACATCGTCAAATTGCGGCAAAAACCCGATGTCGATTTCAACGTGAGGTTGGTTTCGCAGACAAAATTGAATATTTTTGCTCTAAAATTTTTACTCTTAAGAGCAACTTCAGGAGAAACAGCTGGTGGAATGGACAGGAGAAGTTGCAAGGAATTTCCATAGCGCTGACAAACCAAAAGTGACAGAGGAGAAAGAGTGACAAAAACGTGACATAATTTTCAATTTTACGATAACAATTTCGATCACCGTTCAAAAAAGTTTAAAATTGATTAAAAAGTCAGAATTTTCAAAACAGTGAAATTCATGGGTGTCTCGGGTTCATGAGTTGGAACAAAAGGCAACAACCGACAGGTCTGCCAATTTCATCACCCGAATGGAACCAAAAAAGCGCTCCATTTCCGGCCAACCCCTCCAACCACTGCTCATCCGGCCGCCATGGTCACTGCAAGTGAAATGACTATTTGTTTGGAAAAATGGAAATGCACCTTTGCAAGCCAAAAAAGGCGGCGAAAACTCCATGACAATCAAAATCGGCAACAACCTCATCGCCTCGGCTGATGTGGACGAAGTAACACAAAATTGTTTTCGCGAACTAGGCATGGGTTCATAAAAATGCCTTGCAATTTGAAAGAAATTACCCACCACGATGTCATCAATTTCAGCGAACGGCAGGCGTTTCTGGCATTCGGCAACTCCATCCACATTTCGAGTGGAACGCCCGACGACTTGACAACTTCGACAACAGCCCTTTTGTCCAGCAAATTTCACTGCCATCAGAGTGAAAGCAACTCGCGCTGCACAAAAAAGCTTTCCCGAAAACGACAAAATTAACAGCAACCACGGAATCGCAACAACAATTATTGAGAGTCAGCAAATGAGAGTCAGCTGCTTCAATAACAAATGAGAGTCAGCTGTTTCATGACAAACTGAACGAGACACGCAATGAAAAAGGCAGAACTCCAGAAACACCACCCAGTTTCAATTTCCAGCGGCAGTATCTCACGTTCAACCACATGGGCCATAGACGCTCCAGCGATGTTTTTCTCATTTGCAAAATGGCGAAGCTGACGTAAGCAGTTTACGCTGCTCGAGAGTCGTGTCCGTTCTATTAGTATTTTTCTTCTATGGTTTCACTGCGTTTGACCCACAACTTATTTTTCAAACGATGAGAAAGATAACTTATTTTGCATCCTGACCTACAATTCCTGTCAGATAAATTGAAATAATTTGTGAGACGCCTCAATATGCTATCTCCAGCAAAATCCAACTCTTCAAACTGAATCGGCATGTGCGCTTGCAATTTTTAAAGGCACTTATAAACCAGATGATTTTTTGTCCAGCCGCAGCAAACAGGTGAAAGTAATGGCGTAAACAATTATTGCAGACTGAGAATGAACAAAACGGAGATCAGAAAACCGAACGAGACCAAACTGGCGCCATAACACCTAAGGGTCCGGGGTTCGAGTCCCCGTTCGGGCGCCATAACACGGTAGTGGGGACACTGTTCACTGTTGATGGGGATGGTGGGGACACTAAGGGGCGGGTAAGTTCGGTCCTGGTCTGATGGTCACTGATCGCTTATGGTTCACAATACACTTGAATTGACGAAAGAAGGCTGATCGAAAGCATTTGCCTTGTAATGACACCTTCGTAAGAGTGCTTTCCAATTGGAATGAACATCAAGTATGATGAACAAATGGCATGAACAACTGTTGGAACATAAAAGCAATACTTCATGCCCTTGCACTTAACTGACAGGATTCCATGGCCAAATCCATCCTTCAGTCAACTCTGGAGAAAAATTGTGCAGCTTGAATCGTTTTGCTGGGTTGCGGCAAATGGTGGAAATTCTCTCATGGATATGGTGACTGTTGCAATCTTAATGAATGGTCCAACAAGAACTGAAAGAAGGTATGAAAATGCTGCGAATTGGGATAACCATTCACTTGAGTTGGACCAATAAGGTATTGAATCTGCCCAAAAATGATCTGCCCAAAAATGATCTACGCCCAAAAATATTGCAGCTCTACTTTCTTCCCCGCAGAACACTCTCATTAACTATTTCTCCATGGTTGCACAGACACAGGAAATCTGAATATTCCCGGATGTGATTGGCGGACATTCCATTGAACCTGCATTGTGAATTATTGTTCAACTCAACTGAGGAAATTATGATTCTAATTTGCTTAATTTGATCAATTGAATCTGCTCAAAAACTATGATTACGAGGCATGGAACTGACACGGGCTCTGAACGAAATGATATTCAAGGTTAAAATAGTGATTAAGATGATTTCAAAAACACAATTTGTGGCCATAAACCATGATATTCCCACAGATGACATTTTCAGAAAATACCGCGAAACACCTCCCTCAACGGCTTAAAGCCTTCACTGAAAATTTAATCTGTGAATACCATTTTCGCAAATAAACTTTTGTAAATAAACTCATTGTTTTTCCTTTTTTTGTGAGCAATGTTGTGAGCATGATTGGGAATGAGAGTTGTGCGTAAATGCAATTATGAGTGAGAATCGTGTGTGAGAATGATTATGAATGAAAGGCAGTGTGAATGTTTAATGCCATTTAAAGAATGTCTGATTTCAAAGAATTTCTGAAAAACTTTGGAATTTGGTGTAAAACTGTGGTGTGAACAGGTGTAAATCTATGGTGTAAACTCGGACGTTCAATGTTAGACAGCCTTGCACCGAACACTATTTACACCAAATACTAACCCCGTTATTACGGGCAGTTGAAGCACCAAACACCAGCAAAGTTTTCACACGAGGCCAAACGAAAGAGTGAGGTCAGAATATATGTGTGTGCCGACAAGCTCAACCAAAACCAAAAAATGCAATGCTGCTTCCACCGAACAGCCAGGTGAATTACACCGATCTCCGTTCAATATTTATTTTGCAAATCAGATGCTGATAAGGCCTGCCTTTCGCCTGCCAGCGGCATTGTAAAACGTGCGTAAAATTTGCTGGGTTGTAAAAGCCTCAAACAACACGGTGCACCCAAACAAAGTTTGGGTGATCCCGTGATAACTTGCAAATGATTGCAATTGCAAAATGAATGCAAATTGCAAATGATTGCAAAAAATCGAAAAATGATTGCAAATGCGTCACATGACAAAAACGTAACGTTTTTTGCTATGAATTGGTTTGGTTCTCTTCCCTTCTCCATGCGAAAACATTGCCATGGGCCAGTCGGTCACTTGCAGTTCTCTGCCATTTCGTGCAGTCAAGGAAAAAAGTTGGGGAGACAAGGAAAATGATTTGGAAAAAAAAATTACATCTCAAGTAACAAAAAGATTTTTCGGAGAACTGGCTGGGCCGGCCTAGCTCCCAGCTAGGCCGGCCCAGCCAGTTCGTTGAAAACAACAAACTGAACCATTGAAAACAAAAACCTGAACTGAACTGAACCCACCTCAACCTACTGTGTATAAGAAAAGGCCCATTTGCCTTTTCTTATATTTACTAACTTGTGTTTCCAATCATGGAGAATTGAAAAAAAAATGGTGAAAAAGGCGGGAAGGTCACGACCACGGGGGGCCAGTCTCAACTCGATGGCGGCGCTGCGACAGAGAAGGCATTGTTGAGCTGCTGCCTGTGACGTCATCGGCGGCAAAGGAAATAAAGAGGAGGCTGGAGGCGACCATCAGCAGACAAGTTGACGGAGCTGAAATGCTCGTGACAAATTTAAGAAATTTCAAATAGCGCAGGGTCCCAGGTTTGTGCTTGAGTGGGGAAAAATTTAGGCTTGAGTCTGGAAATTTAATTTCTATTCCCGTGATTTTCTTCGAATAAAAACATTGTTTTCTGCCTTTGTTGCCAATTTTCCTGAAAGGACTTTTCTGTCTTCAATTCGCCTGAAAGCGAAAGCGTTGTCATGCATTTTTGACAGTTTGTCTGCACCACGAAAGGAAAGTAAAAAGTTTTACAAGGTGATTAAGTGTCTTCTTAATTTCCTTTTAAACAACAAGAGGGCAGTCCTGTCGCAAAGTTCCAAATAAATGTTGCCCTCTTTCAACTGGTCAACCTGCAAATGCAGACGCAAACTGCTATTCGTATAGATTAAAAAGGGTTATGTCGTTTATAAGGGGGACACAATTGCACGGCAACAGGGAAACATTTTCAGAAAAAGCTGCACTCTTGGCCGTGCAATTGTGTCCCGCCTTTGGCTCCTGCAGACGGTACAGGGTGTGCTTTTTTTTCTCTTGTGCAATTGTGTACTCCTCAAAACGGTTTTCTTTAGCATATTGGTTGCTATACTTCCTGCATTATTTTTTCACCGTGTCCGCAGTTATTTTCAACACTCGGCCACAATCAAGCAAACCAAAAATTCGAATGCTGAACATGCTACGCGCGCAGGGCAGGGAGAGGGCATTGGAGCCGTTTTAAAAGATAAGTTCATACCTTTTGCGAATAGTTATCGGCCTAATGAAAGGAAGAGACCAGTCGCCATTTGGTTTCCTCCAAAGAAAGATATCATTGCGGATGATTGTCAGACAGCTGATCAGAACCGAAAATTGTTGGATATGTTGGTAGCCGGTGATTCCCTCAAGTGTCTTGTTTTTATCGCTTTTAACCTTGCATTTTAATCCATGATACTTGCGTACCTGTGATTTCCATCTTTCTTCCTGAGGTGTGCCCAATGTTTTTTATTCAATATAGCATGCTATTTTATCCCTGTGACAACTTGTCTTCCTTTCCAACGTCTAGTCAGATGGCTGATTGATCCCGCACTCCGTCCGGAAATTGGAAGTACCCGGACACTAAGGTTTACCCTTCCTGTAAAGGCAGTGGCCCAAAAACTCACAGCCCCGCCTTCCTGCCAATATTTTTTCTTTGGGCTAAAGGGTATTATCGGGGGGAGACATGATATTATGCTTCCGTTATCATGGATTGTCTCCCGGGACGATCTATTATAGGGAAGCATCATATTATGTCCCCCATTAATTTTATGACTTTCAGACACCCACAAGCACTGGGTGACACAGTGTGTCATTGCGGACTCCGTTCAAATATTCTTGTGTGGATACCTTTAGGTACAATGGGTATTGACTAAAAAACACGACGCTCTTTGCGACGGTATGATAGTTGATCAGTCGTTTTTTAAGTACCAACCTATTGCAACGAAGACTTGGTTAGATACCTAATTAGGTTGGGTTAGGTTGGGTTTGATTACATTATTGGTAAGGTTAGGTTAGGTTTGGTTAGGTTAGGTTAGGGTAGGTTCTGTCGTTGTAATGAAGGCAAAAATGTGTTCGGCGCTGGTAACAAACAGGGTGTTCTGATTTTTGACATTTTCAGGAATGCCCAGTTCGTTTTTATCGTTTACGCGATTGTTAGGTCGACACAAGTTCCTCACAGAAAGCAGAAATCAATGTCAACCCAAACCTAACCAAACTTAACCCAACCTAACCTAACCCAACCTAACCTAACTCAACCTGACCTAACCTGATCTAACCAACCTTTCCTAACCTAACATAACCAACCTAACCTATAACCTAACAAAGTTTTCAGTGCGATGCTCCAAAACGGCGGACTAACTCCTACCCACACAAGAATATTTGAACAGAGTCTACAATGACCCACTGTGTCATCCAGTACTTGCGAGCGTCTGAAAATCATAAAATTACAGGGGGACATAATATGATGCTTCCCTATAATAGATCGTCCCGGGAGACAATCCATGATAACGGAAGCATCATATCATGTCTCCCCCCGATAATACTCTTTAGCCTTTCTTTGACGTGATGTGTTGCGCTTTCATTTCATCAACTCTTGCCTTAAGGATATCAATCTGCATCTGTGCTGCTTCCCGGGCGTTAGATAAGTCTCGTCGTAGCTTTGAATATTTCTCGCTCTCACCTTCAAGCTTTTTCATCAACACCCGTCTCTCCAATAACTTCTCCTGCTCGAGTTCAGACAAAACTGCATTCAGCTTGATTCGCTGACTCCTTGCAAATTGAAGGAAATTGACGTAGCCTAACAACTCCAGGCTCTGCTCCGACAATTGATCGCTGAGAACAGGAGAGTCGCACGGAATAACTTCGATCAAACTCCGTACAAGCGTTTCGTATCTCGTCGTTCAATGCGTTGCCGGCAGTTTACGCACTGTTCAGTCGTTTTCACATTTGAAAGAATAAATCCTGGAATTTTCTGATTTGGGACGGCTCCTAGTTTCAATTTCTTCCGAAGGGGTTGGTTTAGCAACTCATTCACGAGATCTCTTTCGAAGTCATCAGTGCTGAAATGCTCAGAACAAATTCGAGCATTTTCGGTGTTGAAAGAGTCCCGCCGTTTGCATTTCGAAATCCAGGCTTTCCGCAAAATGGGATCTTTTGGAAAATGATAGAAGGATAAGACTTCTTCGGGTTTGTCACAGTTTCTTCCACTTCGGTTCTTGCACTCGGCAACTGCACAACTGCTTGGCATTTTTACAAAACGATGAATTGAAATACATACTCCTGCAGACGGCAACAGCAAACCTCCAACAACCCCTCAGACGAAACTGCTTATATTCCGACACTGCTGTTAATTCCTGTAGAATCAAGCAATGTTATCAGGCTTCATCGAAACAAATCAACACATACGAAACACGATGAAATATCCAACAAGTGTGAAAAACTCGCTTTTGTAGCGCTCTCTTTTTCGATTTAAGGCGAATTGACGCAGATAAGTGTTTTCAAGATAATTTGCAACAATGGTTGAACAACAATGTTTTTTTAAAACAAAGAAATCACGGGAATAGAAATTAAAATTTTCCATATTCAAGCCTGGGGATAGCATAAACCTTGGACCTTGCTCAATTTGAAATTTCCCAAATTTGTCACGAGCATCTTGGCTCCGTCAACTGTCTGCTGCCGCATCCTGTTTCCTTTGCCGCCGATGACGTCACAGGCCTGACGTCACAATCAGCTGCTTCTGAAATTCTTCGAGACTGGCCAACCTGATTATTCTATTAACCTTGGTCACGACGCCACACGAACGCAACAATGAGAGATGCGAAAAAAAATAAATTCGTCAGTCGTAGAAATTAAATTATTGTTGTGTGAAAACAATAAACTTGGTCTGCGCCGTTCCAAGACATTTTGAAGGACAAAAAACTTCAAATTGCAACTAAATCTCCTATGTCCGCAATGCATTTTTTGGTCCACCCTCTGATGCTTTCTCGTCCCAGAAGGTGGCATTTGAGAACCCGGCTGGCAAGGCAGCCGGAAGAGGCACTGGATCGGGTGCCAGAGGAGCCGCGCACTCTTCTGCTGGGCCGCCCAAGAAGGTGGCATCTGAGCATCCGGCTGACGTTACTACAGGAAGTTACACTGGACCGTCTGCCAGCGGAGAGCCGATGCGACAACCACTGAACAATTTGAAAACAAAAGGTTCAGTTCGAAGTTGTAGCTCAGGTTGAGGAAGGGAGCAGGGATGTTGAGCAGACTACAGGAGAAGAGTCGATCGGCGTAGGGTTCAGGCAGTCTGGTGGGTGAAACGTTGGAAACATCAATTTTCAACAGATTGAAACACTTTTGACTCAATTCCTGATTTGTGCAATAGATATAATTCATTCAATTTTGAGGAGCCTCACGCGAATCAGTCTGAAAATCGGGGCAGCCAAAAGTAGGACAACTCCGTCCAACTTAATGATTGACCATAGCTTGATATTGACAAGCTCAAGACATAAACTTTCGTCTTTACAAATCAATTCTTTTTGTTATGCTGTTTGGCTTTTTATCATGGCTTTCCTCGTTCAACAACAGTCTCAGCCGGCTGACCTCTGTCTTTTCAAGCCTCCCTCTAAATTGAGTGGTCTCTTCTCGTAATGGTCAAATTTGGCACAGAGTCAGACCACCCTCTGATCATGCAAGGTATGACCTGTGCTTTTTAATTTTATTTTCTTTTTTATCGTTGTATGAAAAATAAACATTCAATCAAATAAATTGCCTGATGGCAATCTGTCTGCATCGTCTGACTAATTTGTTCACCACCTTAATTGGAAACCGACGAACTGTCCTTTTTGAGCAATGTCCATTTTTAATAACGTCTTGACGTGGTGCCTGGTGCACTGATCTGTTGCTCATTTGCGTCGGTCCATTGGCGTTGGATTTTACTTTGTGACTCCGGACTGTTTGCTACCGTTGCTGGTTATCCTCCATATCCTGCAAAAGTTGTTGATGTGCACTCACCACCTGATAACTCTCCATCTTATGATGTCGTCTTCTTCAATACCAACGAAAAAGGATTGAAACTCAAAAGCAGTGCCATTGCAAATTTTGTTGAAAAACGGGATGAGATCCTTGCTAAATACAAACAGAAAATTGGTGGTCTCCACCAATTCAATAGCCTCGTTTCGAGATTTGGCATTTTTTGGTTAAGGTTTTCAGGAGAACCATAGGTGATGGCGAATTAATTTTTTCTGGGATGTGTAGGTGCTGTTTCTTTGTATGGAACCTCCTGTTTTGACTTCGTGAAAATTTTCCCTTTGAAGGGAATTGCCTTTTCTTTGTATTTCGGTGCTCCTTGGGCCATGCAACGAGTAATATTGTGCATATGTACACTGTACCGAGGCAAGGCAGCGGCAAGGCCTTCAGATGTTTCAATCTGTTCACATGCTTGCTTGGCGTTTGCGTTTGGGGTAAGGCTGTTCTGAAATGGTTGGGAGTCATTGGATTCGCGAGGCGTGCATGTTTGGTTTGCGCCTCAGCTTCAAGAGAGGGCTGTCAGGTTTGCGCAGCATTTTACGGAATTGCAACTGCTGTGGCAGTGTTCACAGCCGTGTATGTAAAACAGTTTGGCATTTTAAATGGGAAACACCGATTCGGGAATGTGGGCTCAAATCCGCCATTTTGTTGTCTTTCGTGGAATCCAAAGCGATGTTTTTGGAATCCATTCACTCGCGGATTTCTTTCTGTATCTTGGAAAGTTATCATCCGATTTGAACAAGGTTGGGGTTGTTGAAAAGAGGACGAAACAGGCTTTATATTTTCTCTGAAGAAAATTTGAAACGGCTGGAAAACAGACGCGCAATCGCATTGTGAATCCAAATTGAACTTTTTACACGTGAAAAAGTATCGGCCGTTTTTTTCGTGGTTTATGGGAACCCCGACACCGAATACCAAAGTATTTGGTATGTTCTTAAAACGCATTTTATGCTCAGCAATAAAGTCCGCGATGGCACCCACCTAGCTGGTTCGAGTGTCGGGTTCTGGAAGAAAGAGTCGCCAAACCCACGGTCAAAACTCTCCTCATGTTACAACTTCAATCGGCTTCACAGCGCGACTGTGCAAAAATTTGCACACGGTTTGATTTCTGCTTACCAGAAAAGAAGCCCGAATTTGTCCCCTTTCTGAAAACCCCGAAAATATTGAAATCGGATGAAAACTTTCAGAGATATGCCAAGAAGTCTTCATGCGCGCGCGTAGAAGAATTTTGTCCGCTGACGCGACCAAAAGGCAACAATTTTGCTTGCTCTCTTCCGATTTTTCTCCGCCCCTCACCCGTTTCAAAATTACCATGGGAATTCCCAACTGTAGTCTATACAAGGCTGTGGCAGTGTTCATTCTTGGTTCATGGCGTGTTGCGTTGGCCCGGGCTGATTTTTTTATTGATTATGCTTTCGTTCAAGGCATTGCCTTTGCGAAGACTATTTTTCGGAACTGCGGCAGTGCTTTGCAAATCCTTGACAATTACGCACCCAGGCCTGATCAATTGCACACAGAGGCCAATCCAGGCCAAGCCAACACGCCAAAACACTGCCGCAGTTCCGGAAAACGACCTCCACAACGGCAATTCCTTGAACATAAGCACAAATCAATAAAAACCAACCCAGTCCAAGTTGGACCGGGTTGGTTTTTGGACCGCCCAACGCAAAACGCCATCACGAAGCTTTCGAAAAACCAAAATCATTGCATTTGAATACCATTTGACTATTTTATCAAGAGAGATCGCGAAATGCTAGCATTTTTTTTGTTTTCGACAAAGAACACGCGTCGTAATCGACCATGCACACAACCAGTCCTTAAGGATGCGGGTTCACAAACAAGAAAGAAGCCTCCATCGAAGTTACAGTGCAACGCATGCCGCTCGGTTTGTTGAGATGGCGGAACTGAAGGATCCAGTGGACAGTCCTGAGTGCTGATGACCCGGCTCGATTCCCCACCGCCAAAAGTTTTTTTTTTGTAATTTTATTTTTTTGGTGGACGCTATGGCAGTAGGCGAACACGTATGTACAGTCCTGGCTGAAATGATATCCTGCGCGATTCCGTTTGGCAGTTTTTTGTTTTGTGTGTATAGGTTTTGGTAAATACCAGCTCGACGCACGTTTCCGCATTTGCAATTTGCCACCTTGACAACAAACTCCGTAAAATTCTAATCTGCAAATTTGTGTCAATCGAGAAGCGGACAATGCCGCGACGTCAAGGCGATCGACTGATTTCAACTTTACAGAACGGCATGGTGGTCGGAAGGTCCGTGATTGGAGCGGCCACCGTCTCATGCAGTGCCACGGTTGCGGAATGACCCGCAACCGGTCCTCATCTCATTGGTCGCTGCACCCAAGAGGGTATGTGTATGTAACATTGGACCCTGTGGGACCTTATGGGACCGTGTGGGACCCCGTCAAAAATGATGCTGCCAATCTGAGACCCCACGAGACCACATGGCACCTTGGGACCTTCTAAATATGATGCGATTTGATTTCATTGAGTGTCATCAATTACACGCGCGAAAAAACCGATCGACATATTTCCGTGACTTGGCCGCTTCAATGTCACACAGACTGGTTTCTATCACCCAAACAACAAGAACACTGGACAAAGTGGAGAATATGGCAAGGCCCCGAGGTTTGTTGGCACAGGGTCTATCCCAATGGCAATTACGGGACAACTATAGGAATGGGACAACCAATATTTTAATGCCGCTGGGCTGGGAACGGAAATCCTGAAAGAAAAACATAAATAATTAGGTAAAGACGGACCTACGTTTCCTGAAATAGCATAGTAGTTCACTTTTTGATGACCCAGTTGGGCGACGGGATCGGGAAGGAACAAGCTATCGCTTTATGTCGTTGTCCGCAGGCCCATATCACCCGCGCCGATCAAAATATGATAACAAAAAACGGTAGGCCGCAATAAAATTGTTAACCAAAACGACCAGCAACGAAAAACCGAGCTGGCAAGGCGGCTGACCCACTTCTCAGAAAAGCAACGAAGTCAATTCACTTTTATTGGAGGATATTATTGCCGACTAGGCTTTACACCATCCAGAAGGCGCACACCAAGAAGCAAAAGTGGGGGGTTGAATAGGGTTCAATGCCGTCGAAAGCAAACAAAAAACGCTGATTTCCTTGCCTGGTCGAAAATTCTTGCAGGCTACCTTAAGCCCAAAGCTAGCCAACCCACCCAGCCAACCCGACCCCATCTTAACCTATCAAACCTATCCTTCCCTCATCTAAACTTTTTTTTGAAAACCTAAGCTTTTTTGTGAGCAGGGAGTCATTGTATGGGGTAAGATGGAAAAGTGCCCCGATTCGTGCAGATTTGAAGAACTCCGCCCTTCAGAACCATGTTGCCAGGACTCCACTTGGAATACCGCTCAGGCCTCGTTCGCACTGCCCCATGCATGTGATACTTTCCCTCCCGCTTTTTCTTTTCAAAAGTGCCTTTTGATTGCTCGGATCAGCTCCTGTGGCCATCACCGGAGCCGGTTCGGGTGGCTCTGGTGATAAAAACAGCTCCGGTGGTTCGGGTCAGCTCCTGTGGTTTGGGTGGTATAAAGCAATATACACAAAGCTTCAAGACCAACACTACGCGTGAACTCGTTTGACCTGAGTTGTGTTTTTTCACAGTGCGATAAATAAGCGCTATGTGATACAGGGTCGTTCAAATGGAACGCATGTCTCAGGACGGTATTTGTTTTCATGGAGAATGCGAAGAACGCTGGACTTATTACGGCCTCTTGACCCACTCTGCTGGAACTTTGATGCGGGTCAACGTGAAAGCGCAGAAAAAACGGCAGCAGGTGTGGCCTCATCCGTAGCCGTTTTTCCGACTCACTCCAGAATGACATCCTTTACAGAGAATTTGCACGAAACTTCTGCACAAAGTCCAAAATTGTGGAAACAGTAGGCTGGGAGCGGTCAGGGTGGCGTGCGAAAGATACCTGTCACAACTCGGCCCGGTGATTTTATCCCATGAGTGAGAACCATCTCTACACGCTCTTCGTTAGAGTAGCGCACCATCTCGACTAACCTCGCAACATTCTAGGAGTTCGGGAGCATGCACACAAAGGTACAAATTACCTTCACAGAATCCATGAATACCCTTCGCGACGTGATCGGAATTGCAAGCAGGGAACATAAACTCACCCGATGGACATTGGGAATCGCCATTTGCGCAAGTTCAGGAACACCCTGCAGTCGGACTGTCAAAACCTGAACTGGATTGCAAATTGGCGCGGGTCAAGAGAGTTCACGCGTAGTGTTGGACTTGAACCTTTCAGTATGTATATTGGAAAACAAAACACTGAAATCAGAGAAGGATGAAAACCAGGGCAACTGAATTTCCCTCCAGCCAACACAATTTCCCTTTTGGGGGCCGATAAATGAGGAAATTGAGGTACTATTGAACAGAATTTACAGAATTGGACTTGGATATTTGGTACCTATCTGCGAATTGGGAAGCGGACGAGTTCCAGTTATCAGGATGTCCAGAGAACAGAAGAGACCGAGGTACCTGCTCCGCGGCCAATCATCGATGACAACATTCTGCCATCAGGCACCGTAATCGTGTCCGTGAATGCTCATTGGGGTTTTGCTCTGCCCCCTGAGGGTTTTGCCTGCCACTCAGCGCTCCTCTTAAATTCTGAATGCCTGATTTTGTGAAATTGCGAAACCCTCTGATATTGTGCATAAAAAATTCCATGCAATCCGCGGAATTTTCACAGACATTTTGGAACTCCCCTTGTCTCCTTAATCAAAGTGGCATGCCAGTGCCACAGAGCGCTGGGGTGTTTTCTGCAAAAACTTCTGTGACACGAGAAGCAGCGCCAATGAAACTATGCTGTTTGTCAGGTACGTCATTTCTGTGGGTAGGAAATACCCCTGGCGGTTCACTTGCCCTTCCCTGACATGTGCTTTTGGCTCGGACGTTAAACTCTGTTTAACTGCCTTGGGGATGATCTCGAAGCAGTGTACGCAGTCGTGCCCGCTTGAGGTTGCAAGAAACATTATCTGTGATCGCTGTGAGAGCCATAGCCACTCGGCTATGGATCTCACAATGGGTGTGCAGACGTGAACGAACGCATGAAAAAAAATGCGGCCCCACAAATAATCGGTTCGCACAGCCTATCCGCGACTGAACACGCGGTCCTAGTACCGACCTCGGCATATCTACGTTTACGAGTACATGTTAGCAGTGTCCCCTATTGGAGTTGTTGCCCTCAAGGCTTTGTCATTGGTCTTTCATCGTCACGTATTTACTTTCCAATTAGGTGGTTAGCTCACTGTACTCTTGCACCCGTGGAACTTTTTATTTGATCGTTCATATCAGCTGGAATTGCCCACTTCGTTTTCCGCATCGTGGTGCCATTCTGAACAAAAAAATGGAGAGTGACATTTTGTCCTCCGATGACTTCTGGGGGTACTCACCGAAAAAAAAACATGGGACCATACACTGCAATTCATGCCATCACATTGAGGTCACTAAAGAGCAACTATAAAACAAAGCAGCAGAACAAAGCAAATCCTAAGCAGCACATGCTGGGGTGGCAGAGAATGTGCATTCTGAGAGGCAGAGAATGCATTCTCTGCAATCCCTGCGTGTAATGTTTATCTTTGACTTTGCTCAGCAATTTCTTTTCAGATGCTTTTTAGCGACCTCAATGTGATGTCGTGAATGGCAGTAGTTGTAGTCCCACGTTTTTCTTTTCGGTGAGTATTCCCAGAAGTCATCTGACGACAAAAAGTCACTCTACTTTTTTTGTTCAGAATGGCACCACGTTGCGGAAAACGAAGTATGGCCAACTATATTTCTGAAACACCTGTATTGTGCCGCACTTATTGCAAATCCAGTTTTGTCGCGGCGCCACGTCCTCAATATTTGGTATCCGCAGTATACCAAAAATGAATCCTTGGCTTTCCGTATAAGCCTTACAAGGCTTATCCAGTTAGAGGGGAATCAGTTCCTATCCCGATAAAGAATCGGTAAGGAATTGCTCTTTAATTCGTACAACAAGCCGATTGGTGAACCGATTGGTGAGTAAGTTCCAACAGATTATATTTTCGATTAGTTTCATGATAGCCACGATTTTCTGACGAAATATCTGATTGGCAAACACTTCATGCAGTCTACTTTTACTGAATATGGTTTCCCAATTTACACAAGGGTGAATAATCTGTACGATGACAAAAAAGCTGGATATCCAACTTCGTTGTCGTATAGCTTTAAAATACGTCACACCATTCTGATATGATGATATAGAAATGAAAATACTTGCCTGGGTCGACGATCTTCGGAACTCTCATCATTTGCTTTCTTATGATTTTCGCTGTAATTGTTGCAATTGTCGAATTAGAAGTAATTCTAAAATTAACATGCCCGACAAACCGACTGACAAAAATGATTGGGCATAGCCAGACTTCTTGCAGTTTTGAAAATTTGGTATCAGGATCGTTTTTCATTGCTGGCAAGGGAATGTCGGAAAAAGTAGTTTTGCCCGTCAAAGGGAGTATAGCGGGTTTTGATGACTTTGATGTTTTGCCCGTCAAAGGGAGTATGCGGGTTTTGATGACTTTGATGTTTTGCCCGTCAAAGGGGGTGTGCGGGTTTTGATGACTTTGATGTTTTGCCCGTCAAAGGGAGTATGCGGGTTTTGACGACTTTGATCTTAACGTGACTGAGCATCATTCACTTGACATGCATTGGCTTGGAACACAATTACGGGTTTATCAAAGTGATGCACAACGACGAAGATTGAGGAAGCACAAAACTACCGAAGTGACACAAAAAGCATCACGTTATCCGAAACTCGCGGCGCATTCCAGATTGGGGGTAGCGGGCGAAACCTCAATGGGAAAGACCCCAATATACAAATGCCCTTACAAAATAAGATATCTGGCCCTTACAAAATAAGCCCTTACAAAATATATATGCCCTTTCTAACGTTTAATTAAGTCGTCTCCGGATTTTGTAACCTTATCTCGTCTATGATGCCATATGGCATCACAACTTTTCAAGTCTGTCTGCTTCTGCAGCCTCATATTCAATTTTTGAAGTGTTTGGAACAACTCCTTTGAAGGCATCTTTACTTCCGATGACACGTTTATTGCAAAGACCTGTACTAAGTCTTCATTTTGAGAATCGGAGTTGTACAACCGAAATCGTAAAAATGATGAGAGGCGGTCTCCTTTGTCGGCGTGTCAAGGAGAAGCCGACCTGTCAATCAAGGCGCGAATTGCCGACGATCCATCTTCACACTTCCGCCAACAAATTCCCAGAAATCCGATGAAAAATGACATCAGATGCGGTCTGTCGGCGCCGTCAAAGGATTGAAAAAAAGTTTTCGAGATAAACGCACATTTATGGATTGATATTATTATTGTTTCCTACGTCGGCATGCCCTCTGTTTTTGACTTTGAAGTTTTCCCGTCATTTTGGCATGGTCCCTCTCGGGTAGGGATTGCTAAAGTGCCATTTTTTGAGAAACCGGCTGGAGATATCGAAAAAATAGGCCGGATTCCACCCAATAGGCCGGATTCCACCCTTTAGGGTGGAATCCGGCCTATTGGGTGGAATCCGGCCTATTTTTTCGATATCTCCAGCCGCCCAGCAGGGCTTGGAGTACCCCCCAGGCTAAATTTGGCCCAGGACACTTTTTTCCCGCCCAAATATCGATCCTTTATGATGCCAAATGGCATCATAGACAGGACCAACCATTTCGGAGCAGCAGGCGAGCAAAAAACCCCAAACTTCACCCCGAATAAGCCTGCTGTTCGCATGTCAATTTGACAGGGCCACAGTTGACACTCAGCAATACAATTTGGTGGCGTTTTCGACAAGATGTCAAAGTGGGGTGTCATTCCAAAAAAAAAGACCTTTTTTAACATAATGCAAAGACGACTTTCGGGTTGTTTTTTTTGCGATGCCATATATCATCATAGACGAGATAGAGGCTAAATAACCCTTACGGAAAAAGTCATGGTTTTACCATGGCAAAAATAACATGGAATTTCCATGGAAAAACCTTGAGCTTTTGGCCCCATGGATGTAATGACATCCCCATGACTCTCCATGGTTTTGCCATGACATTTCCATGGATTAACCATGGTCTCGCCATGATCATCGATGACTTTCCCATGGTTTTTCCATGGCTTTACCATGACATTTCCATGGCTTTACCATGATCTCCCCATGACATTTCCATGATTTTACCATGATCTCCCTATGAAATTTCCATGATTTAAGCATGACAATTCCATGGTTTAACCATGACATCAACGTTACTTCTCCATGGTTTTATCATGACTTTTCCATGGTTCATAGTCATGACTTTTCCATGGGTTAACCATGGTTCGTTTTACAGTACCACTTTTCCATGCCAAAGCGTGCATCAAGGAAATCCGGTGTGACATCCAACTTCTTTTTAACGAATTTGCCTGAGTCAATAGACACTTATTTCGCGCTGAAAACATAGAAATTACAAAAACGCACACCCCAACGTCGGTGTTAAAATAACAGGAAGCATAATTTCAATTTAATTCAACAACTTCCAATAAATTTGGCTTGAAATTGTTGGAATATCGATTTCTTAACATGTGCTGCCATCTAGCACATCAAAAGTAATGTGATTAAATAAAAATAAATTACACTTTTCTTTCAATTTTTACTCTTAATATTTCGTATTTGCGCTCATGTTGCATTTTTTCTTTTCGTGCAGAAGTCTGACAACCGCATTGGGAAAATGAAGCGTTGTCCCTGGTGGGTCACGACGCGTGGATCCGCGACTCTCTTTCGGTAGATGCGATGATGGCACTGAGGCATTGCATCGTAAAAAGTGAAAGGAAAGTTGTACAAAATTTTCCGATTTCTGCTATGGAAACAGTGAACAAAAAGGGACATTAAAATTACGTAAAAATGATTTTTCCTTGCACATTTGTACGTAATTTTTGTGTCTTTTTGTTCACTTTTTTGCACAAGCAGAAATGGAAAACTTTTGTGCCACTTTTCTTTCACGTTTCTCACTTTTACACTTATTTTTCACATTCTGTACACTTTGTTTACACCCGCTGTTTGCTAGGTTACACTTGCGAGTACAAAAATGGATTCATGTCAGCTGAGATATTTTGGCGTTTCCATCTTTTACATTGCCTTTTCACGGAGCCTTTAGACGCTGCGAGGAAACATTATTCCTTTCCATCAAAAGCTACAGTAGTTTTTGAGGACAAAAACGATCCCAAAAAGAACCATCTGACTAAACAACTCATTGAAATAAGTTTTCCAAGTTGATCAAATTCTCGGTTGAATTGACAGAGTGGTACTCGGCACACAACTTTCACATTTTTGTCTGTACCATCCAACACATCAACAGTTTCCATATGGTTTGGGGTCCATTGTCTGGCAACACAAATATAAAGTCCCCATAAACAAAACAAAAGAAAAAAACTGAATGCTTCCCAGCAGGCTCAGGAAAATTAAATAAAATAAAATTTCATTTGAGAACGACCTCAAAAAGACAATAATTTTGCAACCGACTGATATCTCTGACCTTGAGCAACATGTGCATGTTGTGTGTTTGTATTGCTATCAGTTCATACAAATTTTTAATAATGACATCAAATTTTTCTTGAAGAGAAACCATGGTTTCCCCATGGAAAGTGCAAGACTTCAAAAGTCATGGGTTTTCCATGGAAAAACCCATGACTTTTCAAATCCATGATTTTACCATGATTTTCGCATGGAAAAACCATGAGAAAACCATGGTTTCCGAATGTCATGACTTGACCATGACTTTTCCATGACAGTCATGGAAAAGTTATGGAAAAGTCATGACTATTATCGTAAGGGAAGATATATGCTCTTACAAAATAAGATATTTGGGGAAGAAAGCACCAATATGATAATTGCATCAATGTGTTTCGCAGAAAGTCGCTTTATTTTGAAGAGACCCATCAATCTCTTGATGCAAAAATAACAAAATAAAAATAAAAAAAAAACTTGCGGTTTCCTCGTTGTTGCATCACGACAAAGTTCTTTATTTTTTGACAGAAATACTTCCGATACCAATATCCACGATGGAATACATCGAATGTTACAAGTTGAATCTCCATCTTTTTTTCTCAATTTTACATTTTTCTGCATCATGCACGAGCTGACATTTACGCAGCCTCCTTAAATAACTTTCAATTTCGGTTTACACTGTAAATTGGATTCGTGACCGACGGGAAGATTACCTCGTCGTAAAATTAGTCAAAATGGAATGTATCGTACGTGGTTTGTAATTCGGGTTCAGTTTCTCCAATCCCATTCCAATAGAACTGCAGACTGAAATGTCGCATTTTTGACAGATCGCCGCATCGTTTGAAAAACATGAAAAAATACAATACAAAAGTTAAATTATTTCTGAAGCGATCACAAGTGTTTATACGTATGTAACCAGTACATGGGCATTGGTGAACTCGGTGAACTCGGCAATCAATTTCAAAAGCCGAGAAGATTTCCTTTTTCCAAATCCAAACTTTAACGCTGCGGGGCTTGTGATCTCGCATGACATGGATTTAGCAATCGTTACGCAAGAAAAAGGTTGAGCATTTGTGAATTTTTCCAAAACAGTACATCCGCTAAATGCAGCAAGGTGCCATATATGATGTGCGGCCATCAAAACAATTCCGAGATGACACTTTCCCATTTTTGCATTATATGGTTAAAGTTATGTTTTGAAAATTCCGGCCTGTGGTACCTGAAACCTAGAAGAAGATGAAGACCCACCCATAAATGGAAAACGACTTTGCAGGAAATCTAGTGTCCTGCAAACCCAGAAACATGATGAAAAATTACCAATTTTACTGCAGGGTTTCCTTGAACTTGAACTTCTCTTTCCTTTATCGCGCCTCTACCGGAGTAAATCTGGCATTAAATCTGTACCAGAGAAATGCAACAGATGGCGCTGAATTGGACGGGTCGTGAGTTAAAAAAAGAACGGCGGTCTTGCTCTAACACGTATAACGACACTCCGCCTTATTTTTCAACATTACTGCTGTTGATTTAAATTACGCTCGCCCACGTTTCACTTTTCCTGCTTCAACAGGTCAGAGTAATTCTTATCCGCGTTATAAGCACTCCTTGTTCCTGCTCTCTTTGAAGATCCATTGGGTACAAATGCAATGTCGCTAGTTCACACCGAAAGCGTTCGTCACACATGGCCAGCGAGCGATCACTAGCGGGTTCTCATACTGCCGATTTCGATGACAAAAGCGAATTCACGTGATTAAAATTCAGCGGAGGACCCTCCAAAAATTTGGATAAATTACACCCAGCACTTCCGATATTCGATTCCGTTAACATTTGGATGACAGAATGTATGGGAGTAACGTTTATCAAGAAAAACATTCGCGTATCCCAAATAATGAAACCGTTTTGAAATCGATAAGTTGTATTTGCATCAATTATTGTAGAAAACCTTCAAAGGCACACGGCTGCTGAGAAATCAGTTTGCATGACGCAGCGGATTATTGTGAGCCTCACGGAATGTACCAGCATCACTACCATTTGTTGGAATATCTGCCCCACTATCTTCGTTTGGACTTTAGTCCACTGATAATAGATGATACAGTGTTGTAACACTCCTACAACGCGATTTTTCTTCTACGAGCTGTATCGGGGATGGACAGCACGATAATCACCTGGCTCTCAGCTAAGTAATCGCCAACCACAAGAGCTGGATAATCGAATTTATAGCAGCAAAGTTCAATTAAAGCATGAACGTAAATCCGCGACAAATCCGTGTTGTTGATCTGGATGGCGAAAAATCCAGCAAATAAGCCAATGTGTTTAAATTAAATTAGGCCCTAAAGCATAGAGAAAAATTCTCTACACATTCTTGACGTTTAACAATAACCAGATAATAAGCAGCTGGCAGTGGAATAAGATAATGTCTTATCAATAGCAAAGTTCAATGAAAGCATGGACACGAATGGACACTAATCCCCAACAAATCTGAGGTGTTGAATTACATCCGGTTACCGAATAGCTGTAACCGAAACAAGTGAATTTGTTGACAATACAGCACAGCTCAATTACAGCATGGATACGAATTCGCTAAAATCCGAGTTGTTGAATCTATACGGATGTCGAATAACAGTAGGCAAAACAAGCGAATCTATACACAGTGGCAACTTTCAAAGCATTGGCTCGAATCTAATGCACATACGAAAGATTGAACTTTTTAGAGTAGCGAGTGTGTTTACAAATGTAAAGTATAAATGCAAATCCTTGAAATAATCGAGATGTTTTATGTACATGCCGAATCGCATCTCTTTCGTAATGTATAGGGAATCGTAAATTGAAGGGGGCATTTCGGGGAAGATCATCATAACATGAATATGTGCGACGGTATCCGGAATCAAGAAAAATAAAACGGCAGCAAGAGCAAACTAATAGAAATCCGATGAAATCAAAGAGAATCAATAAAAGAGAAAAGTCCTTCACCGATTCCTCCGTCTACTGTGCTGGAGCCTTTCTTGATGTTTAGGTGGAGGACAAAAACTACTGAGTTAGTGGGACAGTTTTATCCGCAGCAGGAGATGGCAGACACTGTAGAGATGTAGAACGACATGCATTTTAAATTATTCCTTGGCGTTAATCACACAACTGAATAAGAGGGCATTTAACTACTGTCCTCTAATGGAATCTCATATTTCAGAAAAAATACACGTGCTTTTAGCTATTGAGCATGGCTGACTTACGTTTCTTGACATCATCATTGCTGCCGAAGGCATTGGATATCTGAAGCAACAGCTTGTCGAAATTGTCAGGAATACAATCGTCACCAAGAAAGTCAACCATCTCTTGGGGACTAGGTGACCTATATTTTTGAAAAAACGATCGCCCGTCGAGATTTATCTTTTCATAGAACTTTACCAGAATATCCAGATTATCTTTACCGTCAATTCGAAAGGTCTTCACTGCGTCTTGCAGAAGATCTGTATTGGAGATCCTTCCTTGAGCAACAGATGCGCTGATTTGAGCACGTTGCCTTAGGTCATGCTCTACTTTCTTAGCGACAAGTCCAATGGTTATTATAAGAGCCCTTTCTGAGGAAGGTAGGTCGAAAATCTTAGCAATCCTATGACCCATACAATTTTGAGTCAATGCGAGCAACACACAGGCCACTGTTGCTATCGCTGAAAGGCTGACAACGTTGGAGTGAAGTCGAAGTCTACGCTCCGATTTGAAACGGCCTTCCATTCTCGATTCGTGTTCCATTGAAACCAACATATCTTCAATGTTCTCAACTCTGGAAAGATATTTTTAAATTATGTATTCTACCGAAATACAAACACCTGATATTTGCTGTACCTACTGGCATATTGATCAATGACTTAACGATTTTTTTGTCATTTCCATTTGCTCTCAATCACAGCAAACGTTGGAAACACATTTGCATGATTGATTAAAAATTTCGAAAACAACTGTGATGTGGACAATTACATTCATACGCCAGCAAGCCGACATTAGAGGCCCGCTATGCCACGTGGAGAATACTTTAAGATGAATAATTCTTCGCACTGCCTTTTAGAAACATTACTCAGTGTAAATTTATTCTTCCCCACAAACTATCGAGGCGTCAAAAATTATGTCAACTCTCCAGCTTTCTGCAAATGTCGTCTTCCAGCAGCGGGGAGATTCACTTTAAGTCACAGATGCGAGGAGATTCACTAAAATAAGGAGCACGCCGTTGATCTTGCATGCCGTTATGATCGGTGTGTCACATATTTTGGTCTTGGCCGGTTCCCATACGTTGCAAGTGCCGTATTGGGATAATTGCAAGTGCTGTAATCGACCGATCTCTTTGCCTATTACCGTTTATGGCGTGGGATATGATCTGTTACATACTGTTGCAGGTCTAAACCATGACTTTCGTACTTGTTCCATCTTATCTGAAGCAAGAACCTAATCAACAAACGCATATGAGATATGGAGATATGGAGAAAATAATCTCCATATCTCTGGTAAGTTAACGCCGGTTTTCTGTGTAATTCTCTATTGAATCTCATCTAGGGGCCTATTGCAATCATTGTATCGTTTTGGTGTCACTCAGATGCTGTAATGGATGTTACGACGGGGTGGGTACATTCCACCGGGAAATCTGCGTCGCCTTTTAAAAATTGCAGCTTCAAATTAAACAATCTCTTGATCGTTCAATTTGTTGCTGTATGGTCTTGTATCCCGAAGCTTTTCGTGCAAATGCAGGTTGTAATCAAGTCACCATCTGATTTTTCCCCTGCGCAACACGGATCGGTTTGGTGCATGTTCGTATGTGATCATTTAGCATGCTTATAATCTGCACTGAATTAAGATTCTGGAAGCGTGATGCCAAGCAGTCTGGAGGGATGGCAAGCAGTCATGATTGACCGCATCTGACGGCAATGCTGGATGGAAACCAAGCATGCTCGATTGGGCCAACTTGGGAATTTGGCCATGCTTTTTTGGCCGTGTTTGAAGCCGCCACCTACCATTGGTTCATCACCTACCTTCCGCCCTCAAAACCACCTCATGTTTAGCTGTTTTCTTTTGCTGTGAACTCCATGAAAGACATAGAGCCTTCCTCATCACCATCAGGCTCACCAGCCTTCCTCATCACCACCACCACGCCTCTTTCCTCATCACCACCACGCCACCTCATCACCAGCCTTCCACCAGCAGTTTTGTTCATTACCTACCTTACGCCCTCAAAACAAGACTTTCTTTTCTTCTGCTGTGTGTGGATTCCCTTTGCGGTGGACCGTTTCCGCAGCCTCACCACAACGCCGACATCCAGGCTTGGGTTCGGCCTTCGTCCGTCCCCGTCCTTCCACCTTCATCCGCCTTCCGTCTTCCGCCGTCCAAGCCTCTTTGTCAGTTTGCAGTGATCTAATTGGGTTTTGGTTGCGATTGGGGTGGGACTTAATTCCACTGACGTGGAGTGGAATACCACTCACGTGGAGTGGAAAACTGCCATCTCTGGGTATCCATTTGCATGTCGTCAGCAGCCCAAGTTGACCTGATTTTGAGTTCCAAGACGCAACACTTCGAGGCAAAAGCCTAATCCGACTGTTGCTGAAATGCTGGGCCACTCAAATCTGATGCAAAACGCAGCCCAAGGACAAGATGATTTTAGGAACAGAATCGTTTTTGTCAATGGGACTTTCAGGCTTGAGCTTGGAAGAAGTTTTCTCCACTATTTCAGAATCACACTGAAAATTAGTTTTCACTACTTTTAGTAGTTTAAGGAGGGACAAGCATGAAATTAACGCAAAAAACATTTAGCCATCATATTGGCCATCGCAAAGGAAAAGTTGTAAAAATTACTGAGGTGAAAGGTAAAAGTGGGTAACTAATGGCAGGACATGGTGGACAAGAATGGAAACAATTTTCCTGAAAGAAAAAAAAATGAATAAATTGTATAAAAATAATAAAAAATATCCCATATTCTCAAATTCTGTGACGGATGTTGTCAAAATTGTCGCATTAGAAACTTTGGCACCAAACGTATTTTCATCGCGAGAAGGACCAGTCTTGTGTCTTGGGACCCTGAGCGAACAAAACAGAAATTTAGTGTTTGTGTGAAAAGTCACTAAAATCCGGAAAAATCCCTAATTATTGCAGTTTCGGGCGATATACAGCGAATTTGCCACCGTTCAGTTATCCACCTTTTTCTCATATTATCCTCAATGGAATTTGCAAAACAAGAATCCGGCGAAAAAGTAAGCTTCGATCTCCCGTTAAGAAGATTTGGCCATGAAAACACAACTATGTGACGGTACTTGGCAATCCAGTGTGGGCAACGCAGTGACAAAACAATTATTGTTCGAGTTCAGAAGGTCTTGTTATCCTTTATGTAATTTTTGACGTCATTTTAACGCATATTTGCCATTAAATGACTGGCTGCCTCATAAGTTTGAAGGCCCGGTGCATTATCCGCCAACAACGTTATGTCGTGCTCAACCGTCTCATAATGCTATTTTCGGTGCATCATAGTGGCGCTTATCAATGGCGCAGAGTCCGGGCTTTGTCACTGTGTCATCCAAGTAAAATGGCGATGAAGAAGGGTCCCATTGGTTTTCATTGTTGTGACAACTAAATTTGAAAACAACCTGTCATTTAATGACAAGGAGACGTCAAAACTGACGTCAAAATGACATATTGGAACTGCACCTTTTTATGAAATATGCATTTGGCACTAATGCGACCCATGATTTTCGCAACAATAGTAGCCAATTTTACAAAAAGCAGACAGTGATATTGAATGCGGTTTGGTTCATGGCCTTCATTTTGTTAAAATTCTTTGGCGTTGACATTCGGTTCATTTTTCCGTATTTCCAATTGCAGCTCACCCTAAGGTTCCACTCAATAGCCATTCCAGTGGACGGATTTGTGTTTTGCGGAAATTTAATTTCTATGCACAACGGTTAATCCTTATCGATTGTTGCAAAGGTTGCATCCCTCTATTAAATTAGCTGTTGTGAGCCTGAAGGTGATGGCGATAGGAATGAATGCTTACCTTCTTAGTCTAATATCGAATTTCCTTCAAATTGACGTTATCGTTCGAATTTCCGTTAACTTTTTTCATTATGAGAGACAAAAAGGTTTTCCGCAAGAGTTCCGTTAACAACCGATTCACCAATTGGTATATTCGATGAATAATTTTCACCTGCCATCAACGCATTTAGGAATTAAACTTCACGGTCAAGAACTTACCTTATCATAATTCACAGTTTGCAGTATCAAACGGTTAAATTATCGGCAATCTTATGACAAGCTTCCTCCAATAAGCTTCGTCTGGCTCACTCCTTCGGCGAAAGTTTATCTCAAGATTTTGCTAACAATTTCCTGAGAAAGCAGCAAAAACCAAGGCAGGTTGCGATCCTTGATCGCGTTATTCGTGGAGGACGGGATTGATTGCCTCCGCGAAATTCCGAATCTGGCGTTGTTGGATCGCGAATACTCCCGGTTAGAAAGTGATGCAATTCCAAGGTCTGAAGTCAGAGGATTTGGCCAGGTTCTAAACACTCAACTTTGTAATGTGAAGCACTCAGTGAACGAGTTGACAAAATAACGGATATTCTCACGCAACGAATAAGTTCGTTTATAAGTGAATTCGTTCGGACAAGGAGAGCAGTGCAATGTAAATCCGAAGAAAAAGCTGAAAGAAACACTACCATCTGAAATACTACGGGTACCAGGTTTCTGTTGTTGTCACATACGTTCCTTTATCGACAAATACCGTCCTTAGCGTTCCCGTAAAAGGGTCCTGCAAAACCTCCTTCAGCGGAGTAAATAAACTACCGAAACCACTTCAATCAGAACTGCTCTAAGGTAAGCTGAGGGCGAAAGTCTTCTGTCTTTGCCCCCTTTATTTGTAAATTTGTAAACACACACACACTGGAAACAGTAGAGGGTAGCCAAAAGGCAGTATTTGTATCTGCAAGGCGGGAACCGTCCGATGAGGGAATCCAACCCAGAGAGATGCGAAAGAAGGTGGCAGTTGGATACTGATCTTCAATGTGCAGGGCTGTCAATGGGACGTTGCACGTTCCACTCTAACTGCCACTATGTCTTGCGCAACTCCAGCGTTTATCAAAACAACATGGATGGCAAAGTTGTTCTGAGGGAGACAACCCTCCGTAGATGGAGCACAACACAAGGAGTGAAAGCCACTATTGGCAGTTCACAAGATAAACAGCCAATGGTTCTTACCAAAAAGGGTAAGTTACCAACGGTTGATTCCGAGTTTTTTGGGATCTCAGAAATCCTGGGTATGGCAGACGTCCGGCTTCTATACTCCGCACCTCACCAGTTCTGTGGTGGCCGGAGGAACTTGGGGACACTCCTTACCAACAAGCCTCCGAACACAAAACGGAGAGTAGTCTTATAGGAGGGGTCTTCAGAGAGCTTGCTTTTTGCTTGCAAGCACTGTGGAGAAGTATCTATCGCAGCTTTGCATGCGATCCAAATACTCTGGCCGTTTGATGTTTACCGGAAGACTGCCATCATCGGTATCATGACAGCTTGGATAATATCAATGGCAAACTGAGGATCCTGGTACGATTCAGGATCTAGATGATATCTGGTTAATTTTCCAAACTTCGGAGAAGTCAAGATATACAACCTGGATAACAGACAATAGGTAACTACAAAGATTTTTGTAGCGTGTTCAAGGAAAGGAACTTGCTTTAGGCTTAATTGAAAAACAAACCCAGTCGCGAATGTTACTCAGCATTATTTCATCAGCAAGCAAGACGTACAGGGTACAATTTTCATTTCCCATAGCTTAATCTGTATTTTTTGTTACCCATCCCTGCATCAGGAGTGAATTCTTCATTATGTGTAATTAAGAAAATTTCTGGATGTACGAGAGGACGCAAAGCGTTGGATTAATGCCTTTAAGCTTAACTTGTCTTTTCTTCTGACACTCGCACTTAAAAGAGATGGGCAAATCAAATATGTTCACCGCGTCTTATCTTTTTTTCAGTGACACGTGAGGTAATTAGCGTCTGTAAAATGCCTTAGAAGTACTCTCGAAAAGCTTTCCTAAAATCTACTTGATTGCTACACGATCCAATCATTTTCTTTCACTTTAGCAATCATACGCTTTGCAAGCCTAACCAGGAAGTAGTCTAAATTGCTTGCGCTGTTAATTGCCGTGAAACACTCGTATGGTCTTTTAGTTAGTGCCCTTTGAAGCCATTAAAAACTAATTAAGGCAGTAACAACGCACAAAACGATTTGGGGCATACCCCGAATCCACAAAATGTTGAACCAAGTTTGTTCGGGCCGCCATTGTTGTGGGCTCGTATTTTTCCGTGCAGTCCTTGCTGTTTGACTATCTGGCTATTTCTCGGTAGATATGAGTAACGTTCTCATTTTGAAACCTTTCCCGAATTAAGGTGAATTTTATGGATTCCCCATTACCATGCATGCAATAAGAATGCTCAAGTACATAGAGAACAAGGAAAGATAAAGAAATGAAGCTGGAAAAATGCTGGTCCCCCGGCAAGTGAGCTGAGCAATTGTTGATCAAAACGAATCAATTTTAATCAATCACCAGATTATGTTGCCTCGTGGAGCAGATAGCCTTCGGGTCCCATCGAATACAGCTACTGCTGAACTCAACCATGATCTGAAAATCTGAACTGGGCAGGCATTAAATCTCCTCCTGAGAATTTGAATGTTTAATGGTTCAAAGAACACAGTTGCAGGCAGTGCATTCCAATTTGTGATTGCGCGTGAAAAGGATAATTTATCGTCGAGTGAGTTTTCCATCTCAAGGTCTCCAGATATCCACCCCTTATGGCGATCTCTTTGAAGGAAACTTTTTCAACGTTATTTTAAGGAGAGGGGCCTTGTCCTAAAGGGTACTTGCGCCCACCTCACAATGACGGAGCCTGCATAAACTCAAGCAGTTCGTGCAAAGCACTCCAAGCAGGCGCAAGAGCAGACAATATTTTCTCCTGGCTACCAGCGTCCGCCAACTAAGCCGAGCAATCACTTCGGATATACCACTTTTCCTTCGATAGTTTCCAACGATATAACGAGCGGCACGGTACTGGATGCGTTGATGCGATGCGTAGCCCAAATCGGGCAGAACAGAGTTAACAGACATTCCCAAATATTTTAGCGGGACAGTACTCATGGTTCCTGAATGAATATATGCATTTCGGTTGATGAATTTTTTTACACTTTTCGTGAACCGATTTCGAATAAAATACACAAAATCAAAAACCTGCAAGGAATATTTCCCAAATATCTGTGGTTTTTAAGTTCCGAAACTACAGTATAGTCGTTAAAGCGACGGAGGTTCGCTTGGCGTGGACTCCAAACTCGACAAATTCTTTGAACTGAATTGAATTGAACACAACTAAAATTATGCTTTATTGTTGAAGCTCACCTGTTACCAAATACAACACC